>CM060199.1:3825421-4090484 GCA_030562195.1 Nipponacmea schrenckii
GTGCAAGGCTGGTTAGTAAATAACGTTGTGATGTAGGAGTGAGAAACTGAGTAGAGAAAAGAAAATGTAGAAATGAAGTAAAACTCGAACAACATACCGACAAAAGGTATGACACGAAAAACTCAGACAACTGAAAAT
This sequence comes from Nipponacmea schrenckii, assembly GCA_030562195.1. NCBI lineage: Eukaryota > Metazoa > Mollusca > Gastropoda > Lottiidae > Nipponacmea > Nipponacmea schrenckii. The sequence continues at coordinate 3,825,560 of CM060199.1, forward strand.
ACTGACAACTGAATCCACAAATACTAAAACACAAACCAAACTCCACACAAACATCAAAGTCAAAAATCAAAATCAAATCTAACTTCAAACCAAATGAGAAAAATTATCACAATCGAATTAAAATATGACACATGACACAATACCCAATATCTAAAACCATTATGAGAGTCAATAGTAAACCTGAAATAAACACAAGTCCAAAAACTGAAAAATACCAATTCCTATTACAGAAAACCAAACATGTTGTATGAAATTGTAAAGTGTAAACATGTAAATATGTAAGATATATGTTGACATGTAAATAATGTTTTTAAATAAGTTGTAAATGTATAAGTTGATTTGATGATGTTTTGTAAAGTAAACTTGTGGGGGAAAGGGGTGGGCTGGTAAGGCTTTTATACTAAACATAAATTTATAACATAAATCTATCTAAGTATAACATAAAGTATCAAATGTAAATATTTTCTAAGTATGGTTATGAGAAAATTAATGAAATTGCAAGTATATACTATAAGTATAAGTATATAATATGTATTTATAAGTTGAATTTGATAAAGGTACCTTAATACAATCTAAATATGTGTAACTACTAATCAGTTTAGATTGAAATATAAAAAAAAATAGCCTTAAATTTTTGAAAACTGCCAAAATTAGAGGGAGATAACTCACTTGAAATCAAGTAAGAAAATGATGGGGAGGGGCGAAAATTTAAGACCAAAAATTATATTACCATCAGGGGAGGTAATTATAAAATTTTGAAAATAATATATAATAGATTTACTATTAAAATAAAAAAAATCTTGACTGATTAATTTAAATCTTAAATAACCAAATTAACCAACCTTATGGATCCAAAGAATTACATATAAACAGAAAATACACACAATTTCTAATAAATGGAAACAAAAAGTTAAAGTTTATGTCCAGCATATCACATCACTGTTGTTGTTGTACCATGCACGCGATAGAGCTCTGGCCTTGAAGAATTCCATCATCTTATCTAATCATCATCTATCTATCTTTCTATCTATCTATCAATGTTGTATCCAATCTCTATCTATAAACTTATCGGGCTCCAATGTTGTCGAGGGGGGTGATCGGGTTCAGTGAAGTGACCACACCAAGGGTTCAATTATAAAGATAGGCTTTATTAACATAAACAAAAACCCTGAAAGTACAAATAATAACATTACAATCAGGAACGTATATACAGTTAAAACAGAATACTTATTTATTCTTATAATAATAAAAGAATGAAAACATATCTATGCATAAACTACACCATAATCATATGAAATATATGAAACTAACTAAACTATGCATAGAGACAAATATAAATAAACTTAATATAAATAATATATAACATATAAAGGGGTTTTAAACTAAATCGAGCTGGGATTAGGTGAAGTACCTTACCAAGCTAGGGATCTGGAAATAATAGATTAAAAGAATTGTATTGCAGTATATAAAATGTAGAGAAATGCTAGAATGAATAAATAAAGTACTGAATGTAATTGTAAGATTTATATATTATATATAGTATGCAAACTGGAACTAAGTTATGGACAGACTAAAATTACAAGATGGCCGACACCAGGTTACTAGGGTAAACAAAAAGCATAAACTAGGAAACTATAACATACCTTATATCAGAACTATCCAAAACATCCAACAATATATTGAAACAATATATATATTATAAAGAATACTCAAATATCCAAATTACAAGATTGTTCTATATCAAAGAAGCTTCAATACAGAACCATATCCCAAAATATCCATATAACATGTCCTATCAGCTACAAAACTATCAACTGAATGACAACACTAATGAAAAACTAATTAACAGAGTTCAGGGTAAAGAAGTAGAAAGTTTAAGGTGATGAGAACTCAGATGCAGAGAAAGAGTATAGAAGAAATAGAGGTAGTGATGTGTGACTTTAACTGACTGTTAGTTAATACTGTGACTGAAATATTACTAACTTACAAATTAACTTTTATTAAATTTCACCCTTCAACAATATTTTGTAAGTGATGTTTGAAACTAATATAGAAGGCAATGTCAATTCTAATATAATATATTATATTGCGATATAAATTCAACTATTTACAAACAGCCATTCGTATATGTTTTTGAAAATAGCCTGATCATTAAAACCAAAATACTTGTCTATCATAGTAATGTTTAGATTTATATTATTGTTCTGAAAAATTGTTTGTGAAAATTCCCAAATAATATTGGCGTATGAACAGTGGATAAAAAAATTGTTTTATCGTCTCGATTGTTGAATTACAAAAACAGCATAAGCTTGTATTGATAAGTTTTAGCTTTAATTTTTGCAACGTTTCAATTCACATACAGGAATCTTTATCAAGCACAAACAATAATAATAGCAAAACAGAGTAACAATGAATATATATATGGTAAATATGACATCTATAACTACTTAGGATTAGTGATAAATAAACAACAATAACAAAGGATTAAAGATAGCAAGCTAATACTGTTACTCTGTTTTGCTATTATTATTGTTTGTATTTCTGTATTATATTTTTGTTTAACTTTGAACATGTATACATCTCTCGCTGTAATGTTTGTTAGGGATTTGATATATACGTTTCAAATTATATTTATATATTCTTAAATGATCGGTCTTTGTAAAATGTTGTTAGTATTGGAATTATGTGACCTAGAAGTAATTTATTTATTTATTTATTTAAGTCTCACCAATTTTTTACAAACATAAAAGAATTTTCATACAAGTTAAAATAAGTTGAGTAAAAAATCACCATTCTAGTAAGAATTATGAGAGACTAAATGTACATAAGATATCACATTTAAAGCACTGTAAAAACAAATAAATACGAACAAAATTTAAGGGAGGTAAAATATATATACATGTAGATATACAAATTTACATAGGTACACATGGGTACAAAGTATGACGACGTTTCATGAGGATCTTAAAGCAGGCTTTCGCACTATTCCTAGCTAATTTATCATTAGATAGAATAACAGACATTTTATCAGAGTTATCAAATGAATTAAAATCAGGACAATACATTATGTATATGAGGAATTAGATCATTTCTTATATCATTATACAAATCACATTCTAAAAGGCAATGTTCTTCACTTTCAACTTTATCTTTACAATAAAAACAGAATCGACGCTCAATATGTATCCCTTCATATCGCCCAGTTTCCAAACTGAGAGGAGCTACCCCACACCTAAATTTTGCAAGGACACTCCTATGTGAGTGGGGAAGGTTGCTAGAGACATAACATTCAGTCTTATAGTCGGATTTAAACAAGCGATATGAACGGAGTTTATTTTTACCTTTACCGGACTTTGAATTAATACGACTTACATCGTTAGAACACCTATTTTTATACAAATCAAAGTTTTTATGACATAGTTCTCTTAAAACATTCTTGGGATTCACATATGAGGTTGTATCAATTACAATATCTATTTTACAAAGGTGTTGGGTTACTCTATAAATCCAATTTTTTGAGACCTGTGCATTATCTTCACAGAATTTGAAGATCTGTTTACAGAGACGGTTATCTGGCATATTACACATTCTACTGTAATGCCGGATTACACCATCCCATTGTATGGGTAGCCAACACATATCACCATTTACCGCTGCATTTGGTGTGTATTTACCAACCCCCAGAAAATATCTGCATGCTCTATTTTGAACTGATGTAATACTACTATATTCTCGCTCTCCACAGAATGCCACCCCATAACTAATAATAGGCACTACTAAACTGTCATACAATTTCGTATAGACACTAAAGGGAAAGCCTCCAATACTTTTTGATTTTGCAATTAAGAGGCCAAGAGCTCGAGATGCGGCTTTAGCTACATGTTTAGCCATACAATGATAATTGAGATGCTCGGTCAACAAAAACCTAAATACGCATAGCTTTTAGATATAGCAACAATATCATTTCCACAAGTGAATACATGGGAAGTAAGGGGTTTGGACTGTGATCGAAAGTGTATTATACTGTTTAGATTAATTGTCATTTTGTTTCTTACGGTCCAAGCATTTAGGGCATTTAACAATAATTGCATATCGATTTCATTACTACTTAACAATACTAAGTCGTCAGCATATAACAATACACATTATTTAGAGGCATCGATATCGATTCCCACTCCCACAGCATTCAGAGATTGCACTAAATCATTTATATACAGATTAAAAAGTAATGGAGACAGCAAACACCCTTGTTTAAGGCCACATTTGATATCAAACCAGTCGGTGGTATGCCCGTTTAGCCTTACACATGACTTTACGTTATTATATAGGGACGTCACAGCCTGGTAAAATCGACCACGAACGCCTAATTCTTCTAATTTTGAAAACAAAATACTTCTGTCGATTTTGTCATAGGCTTGTTTAAAATCTATAAAAGCACAAAAGGTCGGACACCCACGCTTCTTCCGGGTTTCAATAAGCGATGTAAGGGATGAAATGTGATCTATTATTGACCGTTTTTTCCTAACACCGTTTTGACAGTCATTAACTAAATAATTTTCGTCTGCAAACTTACTAAGACGATCGTTTAGTACAGAACAATAAAGTTTATAGACATCAGGGGCCTCTATAACTTAAAGGGTCTCTAAGGTCTTTAGTAGACGATTTCGGAATGGGGTTAATGATGCCACAAGTGAAATAACCTCACTAAAATCTTAGCTGTAACATTGTTTTTTAAAACTTCTACAGGAATATTGTCACACCCGGGGGCTTTCCCTTTCCTAGCACGATTAAGGGCACCCCATATTTCACTTTTAGACAGTAGCAAGTACAGTATCTGTATTAGCGGTCATGGGGTTCAATAGGTCACGAAAATCCGTTCTCCATTTTTCAAGCACATCTTCAGTATCTTGACTTATGGATCCATCAGGCATGCACACTTCCATTGGAATATATTTTCTGTTACTAGACACTCCTATTTTTCCTATTTCTCTCCAGAATTCAGCCGGATTATCACTACTCAGCTTTATTATTCCAACTGTTTATTACTCCAATAATCACGTTTACATTTTTGAACTAGTTTGTCAAATTTTTTGCGCTCGTGTATGAAATTACTATGTGTAGCACGATTTAGATGCCCATTTTCTTTACGCCACTTCCGTTCTGCAAAACACAAAACGTTCCACTGTTCACTAAGTTGCTCGTTCCACCATGGTTTCTTCGACCTTCGTTTTTTATTGCTTGCTCCGCTTTTGAGATGAACCGTTTTCGGGGACAACTTCTCGTCCATTTCGGATTTTAATCCTGCAACAAGCTCAGAATAAACTTTATCTACGCTGTCCTGTGATACAGCTGACAACTCTAGGTTTTCTAACGCCATAAGGATATTCTGCAAATCACTGTTTTCTAGAGCAAAGTCTGATTTTACTTCATGTAATTTGTATCGTACTGATTCAGGAGCACTTTTGGGTGAAACGTCACATGATTCCACAACCGCACCGTCTAGTTCGAATAGCCATGTTAGGGCAGAGTGGTCTGGACATTTTGACCCAGAACCAATTTTATCAACACATTTTGATTCAGTCATTAGCGACGCAACACTATGCACCGTAAAACGCGAGGATTTGCTCATTCTCTCATAAGGAATTAGAGCATAGTCTACCACTGATCGACCAATAGGAGATACAAATGTAAAATCATTTTTAGAAGAGTTTCTACCATTCAGGATACAATAGTTCACATTAATAAGAAATTCACTAAGTAAGTCACCAAATTTATTGACCTTGTAGTCTATGACATCTCGCTCCGGTAAAAAATCTACTCCGGCTCTAAAGTCATCATTATTTCCACAGCTGGCATTGAAGTCTCCACGTATATAGAAATTGCCATATTCTTGATAAATATAAATCTGGGCTGTAAGATTGTCGAAAAATTCCACGACGTCTATTTGCCTTGATGAGTTTTCTGGTGGGAGATAGCAAACACAAATCATAAAACTGAAGTCCCCTTTGTTTATCTGACAAACGCACCCACAGGATACCCTCAAAGTCACAATTCTCAATACTGACATTGAAATTATTAATAATGCTATTGCTTATAAGGAACCCAACACCTCCTGAACCGACTTTAGCTCTTCTATGTAGCGAACTTCTGTTTTGACCGAACCATTTATAACCTGGTAACTCAATAACGTTGTTACCCGTTAGATGGGTTTCACAAATACCAAGAATGTCAACATCGATATAGTTAGCACACATTGACCGTAACACATAGTTATCTGATAACATATATTTAGTATAAATTTCATACCAGTTTCTAAAGAGTTCATTATAAAAACGAGATATACACTCAAAATCCTTATTTAAATTACTCGCAACAAGAAGATTGAAAGAGGATAAAATATGATTGAGTCTCAGTTAGTAACCATGATTGTTCAGGATTTTAAAACATTTCATTTCAAGTTCATTTAAATCAATCATTCTAATTCCTCCTTCTCTGTTATCTTGACATAAATTATTCCTTTTTATTTTATCCGACCCATTCCAAATGAAAGAAAAGCAATTCGAACATTGTATTAAAGGTTAATGATAATAACATCCATGATTCTAAATCTGTTTGTAATCTTTTCATTGAATTTTTCTCTACTGTAGCCTCAAAACTTGTTGAAAAGCTATCGATATATTGGTGTTTCCAGCATTGGCTCCACCTTACTAAATGATAACTATAAAGTCAAAGTAAGTAGTAACTCTTTCAGACTTCAGCCAGTCAGTGAGGAGTTCATCTATAAGGAACTTTGCTCTTTGAATACAAGCGAGAGCACTGGCCTTGATGAAATCCCTGCTCGGTTTTTGAAAGATGGAACTGCTATACTTAAGCGACCTATTGCATTCCTCATTCATAAGTCAATCACAGAGAAAACTGTCCCAGGTGACATAAAATTAGCAAGAGTGAAACCTCTTTTTAAGAAAAAAAGTTCATTGGATGTAAGCAACTACCGCCCTGTTAGTATTATCTGTTATGTACAACTAGAGCAACATCTTGCTAATAATAATCTGCTGTTTAAATTTCAATCAGGCTTTAGAAGTTCACACTCTACAGATACTTGCCTTATTCACCTGCTGGATCATCTGAAGGTCCAAAAGTCCAATGGTGAATCTACTGGAATGATCCTACTTGATCTACAAAAAGACTTCAATACCGTAAATCATGATATCCTTTGCAAAAAGTTTCAAATCATGAGCGTGGAGTCTTACGCACCCCCCAACTTCCCGTAAAGCTATCGATTTGAAACTTGGCAGAGGGATACTTATATGTGTCCTGAATGTTCACAGCAAATTTCAGACGATTCCGACCATTCCTTCTATTTTTCAAAGTGTTGAAATGAATTAAATTTCTTCCGATAAATTGGATAATGGCGAAATAGCAGGGGGACTTTTGTTTAGTCGTACTTGCTTTGAAATATCATTCAATTTCTGGTCATTTCGACCAAAAATTGTCAATTTTTCACTGCGATGTAACGAGTATAGCTGCAATCATTTTCGTTTGAGTTTACAAAATTGCCATGACTTTTTGCCGTTTGACGCGTACACATTGATCTGAAAATTTACAATGCGATGACAGCAATGTATTGATTACTCACAACAATTTTCAGACCGATCCAATTTTAAAACAATCTCGTAATTCACCTCGCTATGCCCCTTTCGCTACATCGCATCTGAAATTATATACAATCGCGATATCGACACGAAACGTGCCAATATGTCTTAATAATGATTGCTGATTACTCACAGCAATTTTCAGACCGATCAGACACCTCTTACTGTGTTAAATCAATCGATAAAGTCACCCCGCTATGCCCCTTTCGCTGCATCGCAACCAAAATTATTTCCAATCCCGATATCGACACGAAACGTGGCAATATGTCTTAGAAATGATTACTGATTACGATTACTCACAGCAATTTTCAGATCGACCAGACACCCCTGACTGTGTTAAATCAATCGATAAAGTCACCTCGCTATGGCCCTTTCGCTGCATCGCATCTGAAATTATATACAATCGCGATATCGACACAAAACGTGCCAATATGTCTTAATAATGATTGCTGATTACTCACAGCAATTTTCAGATCGATCAGACACCCCTGACTGTGTTAAATGAATCGATAAAGTCACCTCGCTATGCCCCTTTCGCTGCATCGCAACCAAAATTATTTCCAATCCCGATATCGACACGAAACGTGGCAATATGTCTTAGAAATGATTGCTGATTACTCACAGCAATTTTCAGACCGATCAGACACCTCTTACTGTGTTAAATCAATCGATAAAGTCACTCCGCTATGCACCTTTCGCTGCATCGCAACCAAAATTATTTCCAATCCCGATATCGACACGAAACGTGGCAATATGTCTTAGTTATGATTGCTGATTACTCACAGCAATTTTCAGACCGATCAGAAACCCCCTACTATGTTAAATCAATCTCTTAAGTCATGCCGCCATGCCCCTTTTGCTTCATCGCACCCGGAATTATTTCAAATCGCGATATCGATACGAAACGTGGCAATATGTCTTAGCAATGATTGCTGATTACTCACAGCGATTTTCAGACCGATCAGGCGGCAATCTTTACTGTGCTACAAATCGCTTGAGGCCATTTTGTTGCATTTCGACCGTAGTAAAAAGTAAAAAGATGAAAGGTTACTGCCTATAATTCGACATGCCAATGTCATTTTATGAGATATCTGACACACACTACTAGTGAATTTTTTGGAATCGCCAAGAACTTTATTACCTTATCATTGTAGTAGTACAAACATTCCCCTAATTTATCTGAACGTCTTAGTTTGATTGAGCATATAGCTATATAATTTGTAAAACTTTCCATAACTTTCCGTAACTATCCGTTGTAGAAAAGGATACACATTTTCCAGGACCTCTAATACACCAGAAGCTTTTTACTTTCTCCTTCCAAATACTTTATCGATCTTATTCAATCGTTTCAACCCGCTTTTTAGTGTTAGTTTTAGGGTTACTTTACCAGCTCCCATTTAATTCAATTTAATTTAGTTTGTCACTTCTGAACTTGTATACAGTGGCTGCGGCTGCACCCAATTTATTTCTTCCAAATCAGGTTGAATTTGACCACTTTACGCTAATGGACATTGGTATAAGATTTAAGAATGACCTTCCTGCCACCATTGATTTTTGCCGTCAAAATGGGTTATTGGCGAGGTCAGTTTTATGTCCAAATTGCAACGTCCAATGTGTTGAAGGCAGGTATGCGAGGGCAATTGACGGATTGACATGGCGTTGTAGAACTTGTAGGAAAACCCAAAATATTCGTATTGGGAGTTTCTTTGAAAGGTCCCATTTGCAAATATGGCAAATTTTGGGATTAGCTTATCTTTGGGCATATAACTTTGGCTCTTCCAGAGGTTTGTCTGTAGATCAGACAATGAGAGAGTTAGAAATTTTTTCCGGGCGCACGATAGTCGATTGGAATCAATTTTGTCGAGATGTGTGTGTTCAATATCTTATTAACCATCCACATCAATTAGGTGGTGTAGGGCAAATTGTTGAAATAGATGAAAGTTTGTTTGCCAGACGCCAAAATAATGTTGGACATCTTGTTCCTGAGCAGTGGATCTTTGGTGGGTATGACCCGGTTCAGAAACTAGGATTTCTTGTACCAATTGCTCAGAGAAATGCTGCAACATTGATACCGATTATCCAACAGTGGATCCTTCCCGGAACAACAATATGTTCGGATCAGTGGGCAGCATATAATAATTTGGGAAATCTCGGTTATATGCACCAAACTGTTAATCACACACAAAATTTTGTTGACCCAGTGACTGGTGCGACTACTAATCGTGTAGAGGGTATGTGGCAAAAAGTCAAAAGTAAAATGAAAGCTATGCACGGTACTAGTAGGGAATTCATTGCTGACTACATGGCTGAATTCATGTGGCACCAGCGTTTCAGAGCTCATCCTTATTATGAGTTTTGGTTCCAAATAGCCAATGAATTATACCAGGTATAAATTTGCCTTTTGATCTTGCCAAACTTTGATCAAACGAAACCATAGCCACAATAAAAACATCACAAAAAATAGATCAACAAAAAAAAATACTTAGTAATAGAACAAAGCACCAACGATCCGAATCGCAAAACGAAATCCAAAATCCAAAACAACATTTTGACAAAACATAGGCAACAGCTTGTGATCTTTTCAAATGAGGAAATATATCAATATTAATTGTTTAAGATCTTTGAAAGACCGCCTTTGTAGAAAATTTCTCCATACGATATATACCTCTTTAATTCTTCATCATTTTGATTACTGTGATATTATATGGGATGGGTGCACAGCAGAATTAACTACAAATTTGTAGAAGTTCGACTTGATCCACTCAGGACTACCCGCGGTGCTGTGAAGGGAACCAACCAGCAACTGCTCTATAAAGAAACTACTGTTCTGTTACGATCTTGCCAAAAAGGCGGAGACGGCACAGGCTAGTAATGAACAAATCGCGATTGGAAATCATTCCGGGTGCGATGAAGCAAAAGAGGCATGGGGGGATGACTTTATCGATTGATTTAACATAGTACGGGGTGTCTGATCGCTCTGAAAATTGCTGTGAGTAATCAGCAATCATTATTAAGACATATTGGCACGTTTCGTGTCGATATCGCGATTGTATATAATTTCAGATGCGATGCAGCGAAAGGGGCATAGCGAGGTGACTTTATCGATTGATTTAACACAGTCAGGGGTGTCTGATCGATCTGAAAATTGCTGTGAGTAATCAGCAATCATTACTAAGTCATATTGCCATGTTTCGTGTCGATATCGCGATTAAAAATAATTTTGGATGCGATGCAGCCTTAGGGGTATAGCGGCATGACTTGAGATTGTTTCAACATTGGATCGGTCTGAAAATTGTTGTGATTAATCATAATACATTACTCTGTTATCGCATTGTAAATTTTCAGATCAATGTGTACGCGTCAAACGGCAAAAAGCCATGGCCATTTTGTAAACTCAAACGAAAAATGATTGCGGCTATACTCGTTACATCGCAGTGAAAAATTGACAATTTTTGGTCGAAATGACCCGAAATTGAATGAAATTTCAAAGCAAGTACGACTAAACAAAAGAGTTAAGTCCCCCTGCTATTTCGCCATTATCCAATTTATCGGAAGAAATTTCAGTCATTTCAACACTTTGAAAAAAATTAAAAATAGAAGGAATGGTCGGAATCGTCTGAAATTTGCTGTGAACATTCAGGACACATATAAGTATCGCTCTGCCAAGTTTCAAATCGATAGCTTTACGGGAAGTTTGGGGGGGGGGGGTGCGTAAGTAAAACAGTGCCGGAATATGGTCTTATTTGTCTGAACGGCAACAGATTGTCAATGTAAGAAGCACTTTCTCAGATCCAGCAAGTGTTACAAGTGGAGTACCACTGGAGAGCATTTTAGGACCCTTATTATTTCTATGTTACGCGAATGACATGGTTATTAGCATTCCTTCTGACTGCAAATTAATCCTCTATGCTGATGACAGTGCCATTCTATTTTCAAATCGTGATCCCACGTTCATATCAGAAAAAATAGGGGATGCCTTAAAATGTTGTTCAAACTGGCTGACTGATAATAGATTGTCACTACATCTTTGAAAAACAGAGTGCATGATCTTTGGATCAAAACGTAAATTGAACAGAGTAGGTCACTTCACTGTTTTTCGGACAAATATCTTGGTTTAAACTTTGACAACCTTTTATCATGTAATATAATTGTGACAAATATTGTGAAAAAGGCAAATAGTCGTTTAAAATTTCTGTTTAGACAAAATAAATGGTTGAATTTTAAGTCAAGAAAGTTACTATGGTCTGCTTTAATTTTATGCCACTTTGATTATTCCTGCTCAGCATGGTACACTGGCTTAACAAAGAAACTAAAAATCAAATTACAAACTTTACAAAACAAAATTATTAGATTCATAAATGATATGTTATCAAGAGAGCATATCTCAAAGGAATGTCACAAAAAACAACTTATTGAATATTGAAAATAGGGTAATTCAATTAAAACTTAACCGTGTCCATAAAATGTATCACAAAAATTGTCCATCCTATCTGAAAGGTAATTTCAACCAGGTTAAGGACTCACACTCCCACAATACCCGGCCAAGAACATATAATTTTGTAGTTCCTAATATAACTGGCGACAAATCTTCTACTTTTTATGGTACAGGTATAAAACTTTTTTTGGTACAGGTATAAAACTATGGAACGATCTTCCAAATGAAATAAAATCTATAGAAAACATACAAAATTTCAAACATGCAATTAAAAAACACTTATTCAAGAATCAGAGTTTTATAATCTTCTATCGTTATCAATTTGATTATATATGTTATACACCACCATCACTTCCTCCCAACAGATATCATGATTTGATTCCTCTCAGGACCCCAATGGAAATAAGCTAATGAGGATATTACTCATGCTTTATGGGTTATCCTTAAGATAAATTTCATCTTCAAGCATTTCATATTTCTATATTTTTTGACTTTCCTTTTATAACTTTCTGTTTTGGTCGAAAACTATTTTCTTTCACATGTCATGTATTTAATTTGTCTTAGAATAAAATAATAAAAAAAAATAACTTATCAAAATTCTCTTAACAGCGGTGCCTTCATCATTGAGGACCTCGTATCTGTAAATAATACTTTGAAGCTGATATTCAAAAATATTATAAGAGACATCTTTAATATTCGATAAGCCAAAACTTTTAAATAAAAAGAATTATAACCTACCCATTTCTTAGAAATACATGAACATTCCAAATTCAAATTCAAATTGCTTCTAAGAAAAAGCCGCAATATTTTTATTTTTAAGTTAGTGAAGTATACAGACATCTCTGAACAAGTATTGCCATTTTATTATATATTTAATGGGGTCATGGTTTCTCCGACACACTTGAGACTTCCCCTAACAGAAGCATTGTCACCAATGGGGCAAATTTTATCGTTCGCATATTTTCGCTGAAAGTGTAAATTTATGTCACCTCTAGGCCTAACAGTTTATTATTTTAGTCTGTGATATATCATTTATCTCATACGCCACTTGATCGATATGAGGACCAGTGTTTATGAAATACAATTCTGCGAACATATGAATTACACATTTTAATAGTAAATTTGAATATACGGACTTAGTCCACTAATTCATTTGCCATCTGTTTCCATGTTAAATCACGAAATTCAAACTGCTATAACTTTTTCCAGAAATCTCGTTGAAAACTTTCCAATATGTCACATGAAAGCCTGGCCAATACTTAGTTTCTGTACAAAAATTCAATATAGCATGACCATGAAAATTTTGAACTAGTCAAAATGAAAGTAGACCACTACCGGATATCAACATCCACTTGACTGTCACTGCACACAAAACCACTATTTTTAGAAATAACCTTCCGCCAATTAAATTTCTCATTATCTCAGAAATTCTGAAAGAAAATGCAATTTCAGACATCAAATTTCAAATCTAGACCAAAAAGTAGTCAAAAATGGGCATGCAAAAACCCAAAAAGGAAGGGAGAAAGAGGATTTCTAAAAATAGAACGGACTAAATTCGTATACAATCATTAGCATAAAATGTTTTACTGGACTAAGTCCTATATAGGGGGGCAATTTTTTTTTATTGTCTTAACTTGTTTTACAACATCTCTGGAAGAACCTGTCCAAAAATTATGCAAATAAACCTAAAAGTTTGCAAATGATAGTGTTTTTACTTTTGCTCCCAATTTCCTATGAAAGGCTATATTAACAAATAGTAAACTAGTATACGTACAATTCTCAATTGGTAATAACTTTCTTATATATGAAGATAATTCAGTTCTGTAAAAATATTAAAGATCATTGATCTAAACCAAACCTGAAAAAATTAAATTATACAGAATTGGGGTAAAATTTATTATGTAATATTAACTTCGCACATCATTCCATCTGTTTGTACTTCAAAAACCACAGTACTTCCTAAAATTAATGACAATTGCAGAAATACAAATAACATAGACCATAATATTTTCTAGAATGACTTTAAAAAGGCCATATATCCATTAGGGAGTGAATTTAAGTAACAACTGTTATATAACTCATCTATGTTTCTGGCTTCAAACAATTTAACAAGCCTACAAATGAATGACAATGATAAGTTTTTGTTAAACGAACTGTTAAAAATAAGATTAAGTGAGGAAGCCATCGACAAGACTCGTTTCAATACAAACACGCAGAAGTGTGAGTCAATAAACAGAAGCATAAGCCTTTCACTTGCCAAAAATGTGAGAAATGCTATGGGAAGGCTTTCATCGACGATCCTAAGATCAAATCTCGGGGTAAAGGAGGCCACAGAAACTAAGGCAGAGTTTTTGGGAGCAAAACTGTCTCCTAAGACTTTGCAATCATTGTCCAGTATTGAGAAACAATCATTGTACTATAGACAATATGAAAAAAGACCAGAAGTTAAAAGAAGAAAGCTTTTCTCTCGAGGAAATAAAATTTATGATTTTGCAAAATATAAGAAATCAAATTCAACTGATAGTGGTTACAGAAAAGGACAATTAGACATACCAAGTGTATCTCAGGATGATGAACATTCTTATACTTAATGATGTAATGCTTGTAAAAACTGTATTATTTGCACTGAAAATGAAAAAGAAAAGATAATTAGTTTGGTTTATAAGTATTTGTTCTTCTTTGAATTTCCACTCCCCCCACCCCCTCAATCCCCATTTTTATTAGTATTTGCATCCAAATAATGAGCATAATGAAGAATCACAATAATGTAAACAAACTGTGGGACTAACTGGGGCCCAACAATACTGAGTATGGTATATTGCTGAAAACAAAAAATAAACCCCCTCCTCTACTAAACGACTTTGGTTCTGTACCATGTGGGGGTACGCATTTTTAATATCGCCAATATATTGGATAAAAGAACCTCCGTAAGGTCGAAAATTTTGCCTTTTTTCATATTCTTAAAGAATAGTGAAAAACGTTGATATCTTCTCAGATACGACACCGAGAACCCCCACATGGTACAGAACCAAAGTCGTTTAGTAGAGGAGGGGGTTTATTTTTTGTTTTCAATGGTCGAAAGAGTTTCGTTTTTAATTTTGTGCAAAAAGCGTTTTGAGTAACCCCGACCCCTCAGCTTATCAAATACTAGTCTTTCTTGTGCAAATTCTGTTGAATCTCAGAATTTGCGATTTGATTGTGCCTATCAGATATGCAATACAGACTAACCGGGGGTGCGAACATAACATCATACACAAATAAGGGCCAAATATATGACTTTTTACCCGATTAATGGAGCTTTATTATGATATAACAATTCATTTCCTTGAAATTTCTTATGATCATACGTATACTCCGTTCCTTTTGTCAAATTAAGCCTAATGAACAGATTTCACCTCAGATAAGTCCAAGTAGATCCATTGTACCAGTTGATCATAGGTCAAACCTGTTCACATTGATCTTTCTTAAATTATAAATACTGTACCAATTTTACAGCTGATAATTCTTTTTCTTTAAAAGAGAATATATTCTGTCTTATTATAAGATGCAGGTCTACATGGCATAAGCTTTTGGAGATTTAATTATTCCAATGGAACTTAATACGAATGATAGCCATATCTTATCACATTTATATATTCAAAATTTGTTTTTATTTTAGGCCTATCAAGTTTATGGTCAGTATTTGGTTTACAATGGAATCCAAGTGCAATTTAATGAATGGCTGGCACAAAAGTGCAAGGCCAATAGAGCACACCAGCAAGCGTGCTACAATGCTTTGAATCAATGGCATAATAACCATATGTAAATTATGGATTCAACTATCAAAGCCTACCAACTTCAACCAAAAAAACTCTCAATTTCAACTTATAAAAAAAGTAAATTAATGATACTTAAATTCCAGAGCAATTTTACTCGGCGTTCTACTGAACTAAATTCTCGCACTCCGTTTCTCAATGTAAACAATAAATGTTGGTAGTTATATTTGTGTTTGTGTTTTACTCCTCCGCAAAACTGGATTGGGAATGAATCTTGTTTAGGGTTTGTCCTGGAGTCACAAGAATTAATCATTTACCCTAACTTGTTTGCTTTATACCCCAAGAGCAACAGGCTCATACATCAGACTTGATTGTTCGGAGGGCCAAGGAGTATATCCAGAGTGAAAGATAGCTTGCCAGGCAAGGTAATATACGCCCACTGGCAGCATTGATTTTGAATAAAAAATAAAATATACATATACTTCTTTTCAAAAACGGAGCAATAATTGATATTAAACATTTTAAGATTTATCTGATTTTCAATAGGGTTTATCCTGATTCCACATACTCATGCCAAGTTCCCTTTAAATCAGTCAAGAAATAGAGGGTTTATGAGCCAAAATATCGAAATCATTTGAAAGAACAAGGGCAATCAAATATTATGTGATATTTCTTGTTTTCAATAGGGTTTATCTTTGAGTGATAATTATCAATTTCAGCAAATTTTGACAAATTCTGTAAATCATTGTGCCTTCTAGATGGTTTACAAGCTAAAAATTTTGACGAGTTTTCCAAAAAAAAGGCAATAACTAACACTAAATATTTTTCAATAAGTTTCATCATTAGGTGATTACAAATACTCATGCCAAGTTACGTCAAAATTGCTCAAGAATTGTGACTTGTAGAGTGTTTACAAGGAAAAAATCGAACACATTTTATAAAGCAAGGGCAATAATTCGTATCAAATATATTTCAATATATTTGATTTTCAATAGGGTTCATCCTTTGGTGGTATTAAACAAGTTTTTCCAAAAGCCGTCAATAATTGTGCTTTGTAGAGTGTTTACAAGCCACAAATTAAATGTGCTTTCAAAAACAAGGGCAATCCTTGGGTGATAACAAATACTCAAGTTTCATCAAAATCCAGAATTGTTCTCTCAAGAGTGTTTACAAGCTAAAATTGAACACGTTTTCAAGAACAAGGGTAATAACTCATACTAAATGTTTTTTGATTTCGCTGATTTTCAATAGGGTTTATCCTTGAGTTATAACATACTCTCACACCAAGTTTCATCAAAATCAGGCAAGAATTGCTCGTTGTAGAGTGTTTACGAGCCATTCAAGAACAAGGGCACAAACACATTTTTGCTGATTTTAAATAGTGTTCATCCTTGAGTGATCATAAACACTCATATAAAGTTTCAATTAAATCCGTCAAGAATTGCACCTTGTAGAGTGTTTACGAGCAATTGTGGACGGACGGACGGACGGACGGATGTGGGTGACGACAATATACGCCCCCCATTTCATTGGTCTGTTGTCAGAATATTGTCGGGGGGAGGGGGGCTTGGTCAGGGGGGCAATCCATTTCTTGCTCCGCAAACCTCGTTACAGTGGCTGCTCAAACGCCTCACCTAATGTATCCCAGAGATATCCTGGGCTGCAGTAGACTGGCATGAACAAATAAAAATTCTAATTGATTGAAAGATAAAATATTTTGAACCGGTTCGATCATATAAAATACAAAACATAACTGAATAAATTAATATTATACAATAATTCTTTAAAATCAATACAATAACATGAAACTAGAGTCCTATAGGAATAGACAATGTACAGTGCAGGCTTGTTCATATAGCAGAAGCAATGTGCCTGAACCTGTGGCTAGAACATTCAAATTCTTACATTATCTATAGAATCTAGTATCAATAATCCGTCAACACCCACTATACCTTGTCTATTCTCAGCATAATTTTGTATTTTTACAGCTGACAACACAAGACATTCTACTAGAATTGTGTGATAGTCAAATTACCCCTATCAGCTATAAAATTCGCCTTGGTCTGAGAATTTAACTTTCAAATGCCATCACCAGTAAAACACAATTAAAAATAATACCTATGGAAAGTTAACTGCCAGTAGATAATAATTAAAAATGTTGATTTTGAATAATTTGGTAAAATAAGGTAGATGTACATAATTATGTAATTTCCTGAAATTGACAAAAAACACTCTTGGCAACACATTTTAACTAACACAGCAATATATAAAAATACTATATAATCATCAAAAAGTCACATTCATTCTTCACAAAATGAGGTATTTTTTAATATTTTTATTTTAATAATTTAACATTACCCCTGTGTAGACTACACAGCTCATTTTACAATTATTTTCTTTAAAAATTTTCTAACAAATATTTATTGATTAAAATCCTTAAGATATTGGTAAAACTAATAAATAAAACTGAAGGAATATTTGGTCTAATCTTAGTGAAATTTGCATATTTATAGTTCAGGTTCATCTTTAATCATTGTGTATTGCTACTGAGTATAATAGTAGAGTCCATGAACTTTATTCCTCTTTTTATCTCAAATTCACTTAACATCATAAATTTTTATTTTTCTGTTTGGCACTCCATATTTTAACTTGTTCTAGAAGTGGTAAAGCTAGCATACAATGTACAAACAAAGGCAACAGCCGAGGTTTCAATGCTATTAAAAACATATTCCCTCCATGAGATTTCCATAATATTTTCCCTGTTTTCCAGGCACTTTGTTGGTGCATCTAAAATCAAGAAAAAATGGTTTTTTTTTATCAACTATAACCCTACTATCATCAAAGATTCAGTGAAGATAGCTTGCCAGGCAAGGTAACATACGCCCACTTCAGCAAACAGAATATTCCATGTTTTTTAATTTAATCAAGGTCAATAACTCATAAACCGACATCTGGAATCGCACCATTTTTTAACTTGTCCGAGATGTTATTAAGATGAATACACATACCAAGTATCATTCCAATTGGATAAAAACTACAGCTTCTATTTCGTACAAAAGTAAATTTTAACATTTTCTCATTTAATCAAGGGCCATTACTCATAAACCGAATTCTGGAATCGTGCCATTTTCGAACTTGTCCGAGATATTATCAAGATAAATACACATACCAAGTTTCATTCAAATCGGATGAAACTACAGCTTCTATTGCGTACACAAGTAAATTTTAACGTTTTTTCATTTATTCAAGGGCCATTACTCATAAACCGACATCTGGAATCGTGCCAGTTTCAAACTTGTCCGAGATATTATCAAGATGAATACACATACCAAGTTTTATTTAAATCGGATGAAAACTACAGCTTCTATTGCGTACACAAGTAAATTTCAACGTTTTTCCATCTAATCAAGGGCCATAACTCATAAACAGACACTTCGAATCGTGCCATTTTCAAACTTGTCCGAGATATTATCAAGATGAATACATATACCAAGTTTCATTCAAAACGGAAAAAACTACAGCTTCTATTGCGTACACAAGTAAATTTTAACATTTTTTCATTTAATCAAGGGCCATAACTCATAAACCATTTAGATATCCATAATACCGTATATATTAACAATTGTTCATTTTACAACCACTATAACCTTTGGTCTCATGCATATTGTAAATTTGATTTCTTTACTATCTTATAGAATGTATGAGTGGTATTAGGTTTTGACAACAGTGCTTGTAAGATCTATTATAGAAGGAGCCTACTGGCCTTGGCCATTAGTAGAGACTATTGATTTCAACAACAGTACTCAAAACTAAATGTTCATTCATTATTTTTTGTACACTTTGTATTCCAAGTGATTTTAAGAGATATACCAGACACTGATTTAAGCTTATTTCCTACTGTAAATAATACAATTAGATGATTATTTCATTTCCTTATTATTGATGGTCGGTTTCTATTGTAGTTCAAACAGATTTATATCAAGGTCATGAACTGTTGACATTCACTTTAACCAATCACAGAAATTCATACAGATTCCATGTCTTAATATGGATAGGATAGCATATGGCATAGCCAAACCCAAAGAAGAGCAAAAAATGAAGGGAATTTTAAATCCTACTCTTCTGCACCTTATGGGCTAATGAAGATGGCCAAGGAAGAGCAATATGGCCAATTAGATTATAAGATCTATTTTCTGTTATAAATAGACAAAGTGAGTATGATTGGTGGATGTGATTGTGATATATAGATTGAAAGGTTAACAGCTAGTTAGTTCACAATAGAGACCAACCACAAAAAATAACAAAATGAAATTGTAATCTAATTATCAGGAAATTCTGGAACCATGGCAAGTTTGATAAAATATTTGAAGACTAACTTTACCTGAGATTGATTTCTGATCAATTCAAAAGGATTCGAAACCAGACTAGAAAAAAAACAAGACAACCCTGCTGATAGACTTACAGTACCTACATAAGATAAGGTCAATCTCTCTTGGGGATCAATCGAAAATATTTCAAATAGTTTTCCTGAAAAAATAAGCAAATGTCAAAATTACAAAGGCTAAGATAAAAGATAGCTTGCCAGGCAAGGTAACATAGGCCCACTTCAGCAAACAGAATATTCCATGTTTTTTCATTTAATCAAGGGCAATAACTCATAAACCGACATCTGGAATCGCACCATTTTTTAAATTGTCCGAGATGTTATTAAGATGAATACACATACCAAGTTTCATTCCAATCGGATAAAAACTACAGCTTCTATTGCATACACAAGTAAATTTTAACGTTTATTCATTTAATCAAGGGCCATAACCCGAGATATTATCAAGATGAATACACATACCAAGTTTCATTCATATCGGATGAAAACTATAGCTTCTATTGCATACACAAGTACATTTTAACGTTTTTTTCATTTAATCAAGGGCCATAACTCATCAACCGACATCTTGAATCGTGCCATTTTCGAACTTGTCCGAGATATTATCAAGATGAATACACATACCAAGTTTCATTCAAATCGAATGAAAACTAAAGCTTCTATTGCGTACACAAGTAAATTTCAACGTTTTTTCATTTAATCAAGGGCCATAACTCATAAACCGACATCTGGAATCGTGCCATTTTCGAACTTGTCCGAGATATTACCAAGATGAATACACATATCAAGTTTCATTCAAATCGGATGAAAACTACAGCTTCTATTACGTACACAAGTAAATTTTAAAGTTTTTCCATCTAATCAAGGGCCATAACTCATGAACCGACATCTGGAATCGGGCCATTTTCAAACTTGTCCGAGATATTATCAAGATGAATACACATACCAAGTTTCATTCACATTGGATAAAAACTGCAGCTTCTATTGCGTACACAAGTAAATTTTAACGTATTTTCATTTATTCAAGGGCCATAACTCATAAACCGACATCTGGAACCGTGCCATTTTCAAACTTGTCCGAGATATTATCAAGATGAATACACATACCAAGTTTCATTCAAATTGGATAAAAACTACAGCTTCTATTGTGTACACAAGTAAATCTTTGCAATCAATAAAAAACTGCTTATTCTTGAACTGGGACACATCTTGCCAATTTCGGTTGGGTATGATAGTATGACAAGCTATATTTTTTAATTTCTCGTCTTTATTTTTTGTCTTCTTTTAAGAACTTCATATTTCCAGCAATACGCCATCTTTGTGTATTTCCGGTGACTGCTTTACACTACTAGCCTCGATTATCCAGGTTATTGCTACTCTTTAACAGGGATTTACACGATTTGGGAAAAAATCTTAATTTAGTCGGAGTGATTTCCAGATGTATGTTAGTTTAATTTAAACAGAAATTAGTTTGAGTGCCGATTTCGGCATGACTAAATATTTAGTTAGACGATCTGGCCCATTGTGAAGCATTTTGTACGACCTGACGAGGTGGTGTGGTTATCTCCCTTATTATAAGGGTTCAAGGTCATTCGCCACAAGTGTGAAAAAAATTCTAGACGATTTGAGACTTTCTGAATAAATCATGACAGCGTTGACATGGGTTTTGACAGAAAAGGGGGTTGCTTCATGACCCTGGACAATTGTTCCAGTGGAAAAAACTTCTAAAGTAAATGTATTATTGAAAGAAACCACCGGAATCCGTGTGGAAACTAGCTGAGCTCGGCGTCATACCCAGGATGTGGAAGACGGTGACCCTATTAATACAGTTACTAAGTGAAGATGTTTACTGGCGAGAAAATACAAAAGAAAAGCCGCCCGCCCGCCCTCTTTCAATAATGTCTAAATATTATGCTTTTATTTTGATTAAGGGGAGGTTATTTGGAGAAATAAAAAAAAAATCAAACTGCCCGATCGCTCCATTTTTTCACCAGGTAATTGCCTGAGAACCAAGATATTTTCTTTCATGGCCTTAGAGCTCTATTCATCAGTAAATATACCTGCTACCATAAATAACATAAAAAAAAATAAATAAATATCTAAAAAACTAAATAATTGTCCATAAAGATGCATTTGATTATTGAAAAATGCTTAATAAATTGATTAAGCGTTTTTCAAAAATGACTTAGTTTTACGGGTTTTCAAGATTTTAAGAGATTATGTTACTTTATGACACCAGGTAAGTTCACTGATGAATATATAGTCATATTGACCATTCTTGAGAACTAAAATTTTATGCTCATACCTATTATCCTTTTAACACAGCTTCATTAACTGCAGATATTCTCTTCTATATATCGTATGTTACACTTTTCTCTTTCGATTTCTCCTATTTTATTAACATATTGACAGAACATCTAGAGGATCCGTGGATCAACCTACCTTTGATAGAAAAATAAATTGGCCAAAATATCCCACTAAATAAACCAAGAGTATATGTAACACCAAAACCCTTATAAAAGGCTCGTATACCACCAGTTTTCCACAAGTCCTTTATAACATGTACAACAACCTTTTCATTTGGTGGTAGTTGACGAATTTTGTGTAGTAATTTAATATCTGTTCTATTGCTGCCATCTGACTTAGCGTCTTGTAGATATTGAGATACTACATCAGTTGGTACACTAACAATTAATGTTGATGTGGCACAAAAAGCTCCCATCATTGGTGCTATATTATGTTTAATAGTATTTTGAGAAAATTTTTTTGATCCTTCGAAAAATAACTCTGCACGTTCTCGAGTATATTCAAGAACTCCGATATACAGAACTTGCTGAAAGATACTGAAACAGTTGACTGAAAATCCATCATAAAAACCTCTAAGACCATTTCTGTTATATATTTTAATGAACGCGTCCTTCATGCCATCATAACCTTCCACTTTCAATCTATTAGTATCCTGATTTTGTAACCGAGTTCTTACCAAGGTAAATGGATAAAGTACAGTTCGGACAGACAGGGATAAACACATTGCTGAACCCATGAATTTCAAAGAATTCATCTGACTCCAATTTATGTTGACATTTGCAACCACTATTGCATCTGTGTCCATTTCCATGGTGAGGATATGATGTTATTACCTGTAGTGATACAGGCCACATGGAGTTTATGATCTTCTAAACCTTTTCTTTATGCAAAGAATATTCTGAAAATTTGAAAAAAAGCATAAGTTTAAAAGAATCAAATGGCTAACCCTTTATTACATTAAGTTATGGTTTGTGTTTCTTATTAAAGAATGTGGCCAGGTATAGTCAATTTGGCACTTGACCAAAATAGCCCAAAAATGGTCAAAAAAGTAATCTACCTTAATACTTATCAATATCTTATATTTAATTTCAATAAACATCTTCACAAAAAAAAATTCTCACTGATGGCAGTGAAGACTAATGCTATGTCTGGCCATATTTACTTCACTGCACACTGCACAGTTTCATGACCTAGAAAAGAGTAGAAAAGTAGGACGAAAGGCTCCATTTCATTTCAAATCTTTGAATTGATTTACATTATAATAATTTGAAAGTACCCTTAGAACTACAAATTCAGTAGTCTCACTCCTGTCCTGTAGCCTAGTAGTGTACTGTTAGTTACCATTCGGAATCCCCTTTTCAAATCTCTTATTTTTACACCAAACGACAAGGGAGCAGATTTGTATTGCATATATACGTCTGCCCACAAGATAATAAAACAGAAATGTCACCTTGTAACTAATTAATTGACGTTAAACCTATCTCCGGTCAATGACATTGATATGATTTTGTTTATAAATGAAACTAGAGTGTGCTTTCGTTTTGATTGACCTCGAGTAGTGTGGTAAGATTTATAAATTGTCAAATATAAATCAAAAATAATACGTCAGCATCATATACTTTCTCATTTCTCAAGTATAAAGTAAAACCAATCAATATAAAAGAATTATATTATTCATTCAAAGTAATTTAATGTGAGGATCTGTTTCCGATACGTTCAAACTAGATTCATTTGTATTCACAATACGAACGCAATTCTAACTAAAAAAAAGGGTTCATCCTATAATACGACATAGATTCAAATTAACTGCTACATTTCAGTAATCTTTGAGTTGAAACAATACTAAAATGTGAAATTAAGGTTTTAATTCAATGTAATCGTTTATAATTTACAAGAATTAGCTTTCCAAATATGTTCATTGTTTTTCCTCATCCATGTCCAATATTAACACTAAGAAAGTGTTTTTGGGCTGGATGATCAAGAATTGTTTACAGAATCTTGCAACACATGTGATCATAATTTCAATATTTCAGCCGAAATTCTAATACTAAAAGATCTTTCGTCGAAGTTTAGCTGTTCTCCACAATTATTGGTAATTAAAATTATCTATTATTTCCCCAGTGTGTCGAGATAATCAAGAATACACACTGATTAGTCAATAAATTCCCTGTTACCGTAGGCCCTATAGTCCGAAAGAAATGTCTTATCTGACTTACCTCGCGTTTTGTAGGATTTGTGAATGATTTGGCACTGTGCCTCTGGAATCAAGTTCTCAGAATAGTTTTACATTCTACTCGTTATCATGGTCACCAGGTTTTTTACTTACTGACCGAAGTGGGAACCTATGCCCAACTTTTCATTACTAAGTTGTAGGAGGCCTATCATATAATAAATAGAAACATGGTTGGTAGGTAGATGACAAATTAACATTCGCTTCCAGTGGATGCTGATATCTCAAAATTAGAAACAATATTAGCAATGCTTATTATACTTGTGATTAGGGAGAGCATGTCGTCCATGATACCACACAGTAAAGACTACACTTGCTCCAAACCCCCAAATTTACCCATCCATGCACTATTTAACAAAAATGCAAATGATATAAAAAGAGTTTTACTTCCTACTCTTCGGCACTTAATAATCTAATGAAGATAGCACAATAATGCAACGACAGCTAAAATTTTAAAATATATTTTCTATACTTATATTGGATGTGCAGAGTGTGGATGACATGCTCTCCTTAATAACATTCTTATTGTTATATTTACAGGTATTTATTGCAAAAACTTTGATATCTTAAAATGTCGAAAACAACCAAAAAGAAACATGTAACTAAGGAAGTTATGGATGATTTTGTTTTACCAGAAGAGAAGGAACAGATTGTAATGGTAAGAACCAATGGTATCGTTAGAGTGTTGATCACCATGTTAAATATAGAACAGTTGAAAAAATTTATTATTCTAATTGTGAATTCAACTGCAGTTTGAGGAGAAAGTTTATTAGACTAATTACCTTGATTTTTTTTATCACTCTTTCAGAATTAATTTGTGTGAGGATTTTGAAACAAAAAGACAAGGCAGGGCATACTTTTTAACTCCTTTGTGAATTGGTGTTTTGACCAAAGGGAAATCCATGCAGGCATGGAATTTGTCATCTTCCATCCAAACTTTGTCTCTTGTTAACAGCTTAACAGTTAGTTCCACAAGCATTTAATTCATGTCTTCCTCAGCTTGTATGGGTCTCTATATTTTCTGCTTATGATACACTTTTAGGCTTTTGATCTAATACAAACAAATTTGTCCTATTTCTAAACTGCCATATTTTTATTAAAAGGTAACAGCTGGAAAAGGAAATAATTTACACGAAGTTCAAGATTCTTCTGGAGATAGATTTCTGGTATCCATGCCAACCAAATTTAGAAAAAATGTGTGGATTAAAAGAGGTAGGGATGGTTATATATAACAAGTTTATAGCCCAGGTTTACTCGCCTTCACAATTTCACAGCTATTACTATCTTTAAAATACACAAGATATATGGACATACTACTTCTAGGTTTATTACATACTATGTTTCAAAACACAAGATGTATAGATATACTACTTCTAGGTTTATTACGTACTATGTTTCAAAATACATGATGTATAGATATACTACTTCTAGGTTTATTACATACTATGTTTCAAAACACAAGATGTATAGATATACTACTTCTAGGTTTATTACGTACTATGTTTCAAAATACATGATGTATAGATATACTACTTCTAGGTTTATTACATACTATGTTTTAAAACACAAGATGTATAGATATACTACTTCTAGGTTTATTACATACTATGTTTCAAAATACAAGATGTATAGATATACTACTTCTAGGTTTATTACATACTATGGTTCAAAATACAAGTTATATAGATATACTACTTCTAGGTTTATTACATACTATGTTTCAAAACACAAGATGTATAGATATACTACTTCTAGGTTTATTACATACTATGGTTCAAAATACAAGTTATATAGATATACTACTTCTAGGTTTATTACATACTATGTTTCAAAACACAAGTTATATAGTATACTACTTCTAGGTTTATTACATACTATGTTTCAAAACACAAGTTATATAGATATACTACTTCTAGGTTTATTACATACTATGTTTCGAAACACAAGTTATATAGATATACTTCTAGGTTTATTACATACTATGTTTCGAAACACAAGTTATATAGATATACTACTTCTAGGTTAATTACATACAACGTTTCTAAACACAAGATGTATAGATATACTACTTTTAGGTTTATTACATACTACGTCTCTAAACACAAGATGTATAGATATACTACTTTTAGGTTTATTACATACTACGTTTCTAAACACAAGATGTATAGATATACTACTTCTAGGTTTATTACATACTACGTTTCAATACACAAGATATACAGATATACTACTTCTAGGTTAATTACATACTATGGTTCAAAATACAAGTTATATAGATATACTACTTCTAGGTTTATTACATACTATGTTTCAAATCACAAGATGTATAGATATACTACTTCTAGGTTTATTACATACTATGTTTCAAATCACATACAGGTAACATTATCAAGTAATGTTTAACATTTCTCATTTTACTTGTTAACGTTACCTGTACTTGACTGCAATAGCCAACATTCTCATGTATCACTTTTTAATTGCAGTGATTTGATTTGATGTTAGCTATCAAATATAGCCAATCAGAGGCCTTGACAAAAACAATTGTAAACACTAATCCAATCAAATTGTTGTATTACATGTCATACAAGAAAGGTGGCAATGGGAGCCAAGGTATAAGCCAAGGTTGTAATAGTTTGGCATGGTGAAGATGAGATCTGTAGCATTTTGCATTTGCATGAATGCGGTATTTTGTTTGGAAGAAAATATGTATGAAGGGCATCATATTAATTGCTATATTGTCAGTATGAAAGGGAGGTAACTTCTCATAAGCTTATTAAGAGTCCACAATCAAAATGATTTTTGCTGTTACCTGTAATATAAAATGGGATAATCCCAGAAAAATAAATGCCAAGAGGTTTGTATAAGGATCAGCTGGTCGAAAGGATCTTAAGTGAATCTTATGAATTTTTTTTTCTTAAATATAGTTGATTATTTATTTTTTTCTCTATTTAACCAGTGTATTTTTATTCCAGGTGATTTTATTATTGTGAACCCTATAGAGGAAGGAGATAGGGTGAAGGCTGAAATAGTTAGTATATTATATAAAGATCAGATTAAATATATCAAAGAAGAAGGCAAATGGTAGGATTTTCTATGAACATTTTCTTTATTTATTATCTGTATCTTAAAAGAGTCTGGTTTGGAATTTTTGGGTGTTTACTTCGGTCTTTAATATATGGACATAGATTTCCTAAATACTAGCACTGCATGAAAATTGTATTATTTCTTTAAAGAATACCTCAAACTAGGAATTTCTATGTATGTCTTTATATGGCAGAGTCTCAAGAACAGACAAGTTCTTATTCTTACCTTCAAACATGGATTATTCTGGACACATAGGTTTGAAGGCTAATATTTTAGCAGTCAACTATGAACACTCTTACTGATCAAATTTCTGATGATTGAGTATGATAGGTCAAACAGATAGCAAAGAGCCCTTTTAAGTAATTATCTATCAGGTATTGTGGGTTGTAACATTACGGTAAAGTGATGTTATGAAAGCACAGTCGCAGATACATTTCAGAATGACTAAAATATTAAAATTGGACAAAATGGGTCTATATTCTGATTAGGGAAGTTACTGGTTTAGTAAAACACAAGTTTAAATTGATTGTTATTTATTTGAAGGCCGAAAGAATTTGCTGATAATAAAGAAGAGGATAAAGATGACATGCTACCACCGAGTGATTCTAATGACTCTGATGACGATCTTGGAGATCTAGTCCATAATGTAAATAGGCCACCACAAATATACTGTGAGGAGGAATCAGAAGAGGAAGAGGAAGAGGAAGAGGACAATGAATCAAATAAAAGTGGGGCTGGTTGAAAAATTTTGATCATTGTCTATCATTTTGGGAGTAATGACATCACAGATCTCATTGTTGATCATATTGGGAGTAATGACATCACAAATCCCATATTTAAAAGAGATTTCCTTATTTTTATGAAAGCTGGAATCAATCTCAAAGATGCTCTAAAAGAATCTATTGACCATTTCAAGTGAAATTGAAATATCTGTGATGATATATAAAAATTTGATTAATAATGTCTTGTTTATATATTTATTAGTTTATTGAGTGGCTTCAGTGTTAATTCTAAAAGGAGAATTGCAAATATTTTTCATAGTAAACAAACCCGATTACAAGGGAACTTTGTTCATGCAGTTCACCACAGGCCCATAATCCAGGTATTCTGATGCTCCAAAGCTTCACTGGGAATGGAATTTTTACTATGTCAATTCATTTAATTGTCATATTTCTAGCATGGTCCCATTTACAGTAACACATTTACAAAACTAATTTTTATTGTATTTATACCATTAGTATTAAAGGGAAATAACCCTGTTTAGCTTGAGGGAATGCTTTAGTAGTATATTTTCAGTGATTTTATGTAAAATGTAAAATCCTATGTTTATCTTTATCCACAACAAAAGTCACAACACATTTTCCTAAAATTGATTTTCATTTATCTTTAGTATCAATGGGAGACAACCATTTTAAGCTTGATGGAAAACCTCAGTTGTTTCTTTGTAAGCTATACTCATTATTATGTGTAGCTTTTCCTACAACCATAGTTATAACAACATATTTCCGAAAACTGATTTTTATTGCAATATCTTTGAAGATATTTAGCTTGATAGAATGTTTCAATGGTGAATTAAGCGATATTTCTGGAAAAATTAAAAATATATTACGTGCCAGCCTCTCTTGGCCAATTAAATACACGAAGCATACTCGATGTGCCTTTAGTTTTGGTATTACATTTCTTATTCATTTCATAGACGATATTATTAGACTTGGCTTTCCAGCCTATCAACTGAGCTGTACTTCGTGGAAAATCTTTCGGTCTAGTTGGAATAGGGCTCTGAACTATTGGTGGGAATTTGATTTTTCCACGATCTTCAAACTTGGTAGGTGGCATTGTCGGTAGAGATGTTTTTCCTTCCAATATCAAATTAAGCTGAAAAGAAAACGAGTTTTTCATATTATTGTCAAAGCTGTGGCGTAATTCAATAATTAATATCAGACAAAAAAGGGAATGGATGAATTTAAAGCCATTAGATAAAATCTGGTGCAAATCTGTTTATAAGTTTAGACTAATTTAACTTTACGTTGGCGATAAACGTCATAGTCTGTAATCAACTGGGCAGAAAATTCAAAATAATTGAAATTTATTTTCAAATCTAACACATTTTCTTAGCCAATCGTCATGGTCCTTTGATATTTGATGTCTTTATCGTAAACGTAAAGAAAGTGGCGGTTTTATCTGATATTTTACAGAGAACAATTAATATATAACGTCGAGGATGACCGCCATACAACTTAATAAAAACTGGACTAACAATAATCATATAATACTATTTACTTGTATATTAGTCAGGGCAGTGGCGTTACTGGGAAACAGGAGGTGGGGGGGGGGCGATCAGGGGACAACATGATAAAAATAAAAAAACTGTAGGGTCAGCTTCCTTTCTGGGGGCAATGTTAAGGGTTAAATGTCGCAGACCCGTCCACCCATGTATTTCCTACAACTATGGAAGGACATGTGAGACATGGAACAAATTCATCTTCGTGACGAGTACACCGTACTGATAGGACAATGATTAAATTTTGCAGACTCGTCCACCCAATAGAACATGTAGTGGAACACATACATTTTCTTCCACTAACTATAGGAGGACGACATTGAATCAAACAGACTTGTGATAAATAAATATATTCATCTCAGTGACGAGTACATCGCACTGGCGCGAGAAGGGTTAATTGTTCTGTGACACTCAAGTCATGTGACCTGACTGCCTTTCCATGACCAAATATTTGAATGATCCTTCTTTATTGCATATCAATAGGACTATTGCGGGAAATCTTGTCAGAATAGAGAGTGACCTTTACCCTTTTCGATTCTCACGAACACAGCCTAGCCTAATAAGCTCGGTTTATTGTCCTGTTTTGGAGAAGGTTCATAATATTTGTAAATTATCCTTATTCTTTTGCAACATTTTACAATAAAATAGGTTTAAACTATTGTCACACCATAACGACAAGAGACTTATATCAGCCCTTCCAACCGACATCACTGAAAAGATCGGATTAAGGACGAGATATAGAATGACCTCATGGTTAAAAGACCTGTTGGTAGAATACAGAGGTATATAATTTCCCCTGTGTATTGTGTATAGTAATTGAAGATGGTTACGATCTCTAAGTGATCAGTGATAGCTAAGTAACTATCACTATCGTTAATAACCAATACATTATATACTTTAGATATATCTGCTATAGTTTGTTAACATTTTTTCTCTATTGTTTTCTCGAGATAAACCTTACGTTTTATAACCCGTTCCCCCTGCCAGTGATATGCGGGTTGACCCTAGGTTTTATAACCCGTTCCCCCTGTCAGTGATGCGGGTTGACATGAGAAAGCGTTTAGCCTTACTGATAAGACCATCGTGTCCAAACCATACAGGCTATATATATACTTCCTGTATGTATCATAAGTCATATTCGTGATACAATGTGTTAAGACAGTAAGCCACATACATCTATACGCTGTTAATACATAACAAAAAACGTATTCGTAATACGACAGTAAGCCATATTGACTGCGCTACACGCTGTTAATATGTAACAAAGCCAGTGTTCGTGATACGCCGTGTATTAACGAATTCTCCTGTGCTTGTTTGATTCTTAATGCCAGAATTCTCCCTGATAACGCACTGTAGGCCTATCGACTTAATTAAATGCAGATATTTCGCTTTAAAGCTCAAAATAATTTCATATCATTTCAACACAAATTTTGAACGCCTCTTCATTTTGCGGAAGCTATTAATAAACCCGATGTACCAAAACATGCAATATCTCAAATGCCAGAAAACACTTAATTCAATTAATTTAAAATATTTTGGCAGCGTGCCTTAAAAAAACGTGAATGTTGTTCGATATTATATTATACCAGACTAAAAACAAACAAAAGGCAACATTTCAATTTAGAATTATAGTAAAAAAAATCATCCATTTAGTTTTTTAATTTTCCACTAAAATTTAACTTGACAACAGTTTAATTCCATGCTGGAAGATCTGAGACTCAAGCTTGTTTGAAGAAATTTTAACTTAAAGGGTTGATAACGCGATTTTCTTAAAGGGATAATATGTCTTAAAATGAACATGAAATTTGAAAAAATAAGAGCTCTATTCATCAGTAAATATACCTGCTACCATAAATAACATAAAAAAATAAATATATACATACAAAAAAACTAAGTAATGATCCATAAAGATGCATTTGATTTTTGAAAAATGCTTATAAATTGATTAATCGTTTTTCAAAGTTTTGTGAGTTTTTCTGATTTTAAGGGATTCTGTTACTTTATGAGACCACAGGTAAGTTAAATGATGAATATAATACTCATATTGACCATTCTTGAAAACTAAAATTTTATGTTCATGATAAGACGCAGTATCCCTTTAACTTTTTTTTATGTATATCAAGGAACTTGTTGGCATCAATTTGTACTTCTAGTATTTCAATGATGGTGTCTGTGATTCTCCCCATCCTACTAAAACTAAGCGTTTAATGACGTCACTGTCACAAAGACCCTTTGATATTGGCAACGTTAGCGATGGTGATGTCATAAGACGCTTAATTTTAGCGAACTTGCATGAAACACAGCTGTAGACTTCTGACTGACAATATTGAAATAGTTCAAAAGTGTACTTCCCGACACACATAAAAAGTTCAGAAAACCTCTGTACAATCCCTTTAAATCTATATACAGCAGCACTTCAATAACGCCATTTTTTCCAATATGAAATCTGTAGGTTTTAATGGGAAAATATCGTGACTTAGTGTATTAAATCGTCGGTACATTATTTTTCATGTTTATTTTTCATATTGATTTGTTGACAAGAAAATCTATGGGCATTAAAAATTGATAGACGATGATTAGAATAACGACAGTCCTCAAATGGAAAGACAACACAAAAATAGTCCTTAATGAAATCTTATTTGACTTTCAGCAAAATCATTAATAATGTGAAAAGATTTGTATTAAGTAAACTCATTTCTTTCTTCCAATTATAGCCAATCAAAGAGCGAGCGCGTTTCTAGAATTTTCCAGGATTATTAATGTCCATTTTTTTTTACTTGTAATTCGCTTCGTTTTGTTTATTTTTGTCACACAAACGAGAGAAAGCAAATAAACGAAGCTTATCTTTCCGCGCGATTTGAAACAATTTCAACAACACGACTTTCAACTTTTCTAATGTTTTTTGCCAATTAAAAAATAAAAGACTGATGACAAAGCAGCCTGCTTTTCAACACGAATCATCACATTAGTCTCAGTTACTCAAACAATCTCCATGTTTAAAGGGATTATGAGGGTTTTTTTTAAACTTTCTATATGAGCCGAATGCAGGGCTCTTTCCTTGACTAAAGTTGAGCTTAGGGAACGAATTTCCTTCTATACATTTGAAAGTCAAAGGTAATTTATGACTTTCATAAAGATTAAGCGGTGCAAACATTAAACGGTGTATACATATAGTTTGACTTAAGTCTAACTTTGAAAGTCATTGTTTAGGTTACGTACGAACGCCGCATTCGGCCCTATGTGTATTGAGAACACTCAAAGTATCGATTTCCACCACTTTATATTGATTCACGATTATGAGCACCGTGGGTAAGGGCCCCTCCAATGGAAGTTTTTTTTTTCCATAATGCTTCCATGCATTCCGAGACCATTCTGAAAGTCAAGTTAATGTCTGTAAAATGGGCGCCTGTAGTTTATGCGGTTTATACATGTATACTGCTAGTTGCTTAATTCGAATAAAATTGTTAACTTTAGTCCAATTTGTGTACGCTTGAAAGGGAATGGCACCCTCTTAGAGATGTAGGCTTGGTTTAGCCAGTACTATAACGCGGTAGACTGTAAAACGGATGTGATTTCAGCATATCACTTCTGTCGGACAAATTCCAAACGATTTCTAAGAATTCCCATTACCGCTGGTTATTTTCTATTCAAGTAATAAATGGCCATACTAATATAGAAGTGTTATAAATTCTGGAGTTTAGACAGAATAATGTCTTGTAAGAGTTGAGATATAGTGGAACTGTTATTTAATAAAGTATGGTAATTATTGTTGAGTCTAGCCACGATCAATACAGTCTTAATTAGCCTAAATATCTTTAACTTTGATGGTCTTTTAAAATCAGTGGATTTACTTTCAAATATGATCCATATTTTGACGCATATGTCAATTTTTTGAACTTATTTTCTATTATTCTATTGCCATTTTAATTATTCTTAAGAAAGAAGATCATATACATGGTGCATACCAACGTTCTTTCATTAACGCCCCTAGCACACTTCTCTAGAACAAGCGTCCCAAACTTGTCTCGAAATAAGGACATGCGAATAAGTTCTACTTGTACAACTTCGGGATGCAGACTGAAATGGATCAATTATCTACAGATCGCATAGCGTAGAAGAACAGATCTTAGGTTCTGTTTAAGTACTTTTATATCGCGCCATCTATACTCATCTATAGCTCATACCAATTCGTATTCACGAACAAGATAACCTCAACTATTAGCTCATACTTACCGATGCATATCAACGAACTTGATAACCCCATTTATCGGCTCATACTTACAAATTCGTATTCACGAACAAGACAACCCCATCTATCAGCTCAACTTCATTCGTATTCACGAACAAGATAACCCCATCTATCAGCTCATACTTACAAATTCGTATTCACGAACAAGATAACCCCATCTATCAGCTCATACTCACCGATTCGTATTCACGAACAAGATAACCCCATCTATCAGCTCATACTTACAAATTCGTATTCACGAACAAGATAACCCCATCTATCAGCTCATACTCACCGATTCGTATTCACGAACAAGATAACCCCATCTATCAGCTCATACTCACCGATTCGTATTCACGAACAAGATTACCCCATCTATCAGCTCATACTTACCAATTCGTATTCACGAACAAGATAACCCCATCTATCAGCTCATACTCACCGATTCGTATTCACGAACAAGATAACCCCATCTATCAACTCATACTCACCGATTCGTGTTCACGAACAAGATATCCCCATCTATCAGCTCATACTCACCGATTCGTATTCACGAACAAGATAACCCCATCTATCAGCTCATACTTACAAATTCGTATTCACGAACAAGATAACCCCATCTATCAGCTCATACTCACCGATTCGTATTCACGAACAAGATAACCCCATCTATCAGCTCATACTTACAAATTCGTAGTCACTAACAAGATAACCCCATCTATCAGCTCATACTCACCGATTCGTATTCACGAACAAGATATCCCCATCTATCAGGCCATACTCTAAGTTGAGAAAACGTTTCATGATGGACGTGATCTTTCCTGAAAAACATGTTACATGATAACTTTAGATTTGTGTTGGAAAGGACATTGACAGATACATGTACCCAATTTCAACAACGCTAAACATTCTTGCTGGCATCAGCTGACCATAGCCACTTACTCTTTTGAAAAATGCATACTCCCAACAACCCCTTCTTTTCGATTCTTCTTCGCCTCATTATTTTCTTGTGGCACGTTTTCTCTTGCATATCCCAACTGGTAACAACTTTGACAGTATATTTTTCTGGTCTATGAGATTTTAAAAAAAATATTTATTTACTTAGAGCTTAAGTGCTTTTGTCGACAATTCTTCCCTAGTCGAATTAATATATGACCAAACTTTCGTGTTTTTTTTTACTATAAGCTAGTATTATTTGGCCACTTCAAGATGGCCTTCTTAAACATTCGTCAATTTGATAAAACCATCAGTCAATCTAATGCCTGTCATGTCCAACACTGGGATTTTTTGACGTGAAAAGGTGTATTCCAAAAAGCATTACTGAATTTACATTTTGTTACTTCAATCTAAGAGGATATATTTAACATAAAGACGAATAAAATTTTTTCATCTAATTTGAATCAGACTAATTTCTCCCCCAAAGCAATAAACAGTCTAAAGACGCGGTAAGGCTTAGTTTCAGTAACTCTGTTTCAGTGATTGTATTAGATTCACGAAAAGAAATATCGCTCCAAGAGAATGATTAGTTCCGAGAGGCAGTCAATTGTATATTACTATGATTACTTGTCAAAGCATTATGAAATTATCAACTCTGGTTTCATACCTAAACATTATACAATCCAGACAATATTCGTCACCTTATATTGCAACAAATATAATCTGGAAATCGATATTGTTCACAAATTCATAATGCTATATTAAGAAATGTATAAGACTATGTAAAGAAATGTATAAGACTATGTAAAGAAATGTATTAGGCTGTATTTAATGATTGGGTTGCTGCTGTGGTTTTCTTACTTGCTATATAAGTGTCTTAACTGGAGACTAGTGTTAATCATATTAAGGGAAAACCGAGAAAACACTCTAAAATTAAAATTAAAAATACCTAAAGTGTGAATTACGAGAAGGATTAAAAGAACAATGCATGGTTTTTGTATCCTTCCCTTAACCTCTGTTAAACTTTAAAGAAAAAGAGTAACATGTTAGGGCTACATATTGTCAAAAGCAAAAGAGTTTAATGGCTTTATCATTTTAAGCTTTAGGCCTATTGCAGATTCAATACAATCAGATTTTGATATTGCTATTTAATACAGCAAAAGAATCAAAAACCCCATACAATGAGTATATTTACCAGATCTCGTCATTATGGACAAAATTAACCGACTGCTTCATTAAAGCTATCTTTATCAAGTTCCTCTTGGTTAGTCTCCTGAACAGATAACGTCACAATCACTTGCTTATAATGCGATAGTATCACGAAAGCGTCACACAAGTGGATAACGTCACACAATGTCTAACGGAGTAACGGTTCATTCAATTGCCACTAACTAACGATATTTTTTAGATACAAAAAGATGGTTACAAGTTATTATGGGGTATATATTTTTATTTTGTAAGAGTCCACGTGTCTATATTACAATTGAACGCATATGGAGGATTTCTCTCGGTGCTATTTTGGACGACTTTGTGAATTGTGCCATTGAGGATTGTCGGAATACCACGCTTTTGAAGCTTCTTTGAGGTTCTTGTGAGTATGGACGCCTTTCGACCTTTTTAGATCTACGATGTCGTCGGTGGAACGATGGGCACAACGATCTTGTCTACCATCTGGTCATATCCGCAACTTTTGGCATAGACCTATATACATTTTTACAAGGTGGGTCACCGCGAAAAATTAGGAAAGATGTCTCATTGATGTGCACCAACTATTAATTTATTAAGATGTATCTTTCTAGGGTAACTAGCCGAATTTCAACAATCCAGGACTTTTTATTTTACCTATAGCAGTGGGAGTTTGGAATCTGTTACGAAATATTAATTTCAGATGCATTTTCCTTCAGGAAAGATGTCTTATTGAAGTGCACACAATATTAACTTATCAAGATATTTTCAAACTGCTTCTAGGGCCACTAGTCGAATTTCAACAATCCAGGACTTTTTATTTTCCCTATAGCAGTGGGAGTTTGGAATCTGTTACGAAATATTAATATACTATATTGCCTTTCACCTTCATTGTAATAAATGATAAATCTAATGTCATAAGAAGAATAAAGGGCATTGTTGCTTAGACGAGCATCTGGGGACATATAACATCGAATGATTTATCATATAAAATATATTTTCATTATTATATATGACACTTGAATGCTCTGAAGATTTATCATTTTGAAGAATATTCTGAACTATTTTCGATTAAAATCTGTCAAGTATCTGTGGCTCGTGCACCTTGTTGCAATGTAAAGCCACGTTACAGTCTTTCGAATGGTCTGTGTCTGAAAGCATAAGGTTTGTGATAGCGTATAGTTGCAAGGAAATTCACGTTTTGTACATGTCCAAATCTATATCGGGATGTCTGAAATGGATATTTTATTTTTAAACTCGGATTCTAATGTAAACGCATCAGTGCCCAAACCATCAAAACTGAAGATAGCATTAACTAAAAATTGATTAATTGACATTTTGACGAAGATCTGCTCAGACGTGGAGAGTCAAATATCAAAACTATTAAAATTAACGACAGTATTGTGCAACCGGAAATAGATTATTTAGAAGTGAGCAGCAGACGTGAATTAGAAGTAATATGATTGGTTAAACTGTCATCATGAGAGCCTCTTGCTGAGATTAATGGCTCAATCATCAGAATGCCAGTATTTTGGTCCTACTTGTTTATCACGCTATTATTTACGGCTATAATTAAAGCTAATTTTGTGGTGGCAGTTATCGATTAATACTTCTAAATTGCGATTAAAACAAATAGCAATAATCCCTTTTTTCTTTCTCGTAATCTTTGTTATCTTTCACGTTAATTTGATCACATTTTATCACTTTCTGGAGAAGTACTGATTAGTAAATATGAACAGCAGAGTAAATAGGTCCGTAGAGTCTTAATGTATCTCTGGAAAAGTACTGATTAGAATATGAACAGTAGAGTAAATAGGTCCTTAGGGTCTTAATGCATCAAACGATATCGTCCACGAGAACCATGCAAATCTCGAGAGGCTAATATATAGTAACATGACGGCACTTCAATTATTGGACTCAGATTGTTTCAGTAGATAGCCTATTAAGTACGATAGTGTTATAGTTCTTTAAAACATATCTAGACCCATATTTCTCGATAAGGTATTCCTTGAAACCTGCCTATCACAATACCATATTTCTTGAAAGCCTATCAAAGGTCATAGTTCTTAAAAAGCTTATTAAAACCTGTAGTTCTTGATTATCAAGAGCAAAAGTTATTGATTACCTTTCAAAACCCATATTTTTTTTAAAACCTGCCAAGTGCAATAGTTTTTGACAACCTATCAAAGAACATAGTCCTTGAAAACCAATTAAAACCTATAGGTCTTGTAAATCCTACCAAAGCAATGGTCGTTGCTA
Organism: Nipponacmea schrenckii; assembly: GCA_030562195.1. Classification (NCBI taxonomy): domain Eukaryota; kingdom Metazoa; phylum Mollusca; class Gastropoda; family Lottiidae; genus Nipponacmea; species Nipponacmea schrenckii. The sequence goes on from CM060199.1 coordinate 3,864,296, forward strand.
ACCTGTCAAGAGCCATATTTCTGATAACCTATCAAAGGGCATAGTTCAGTTAACCCATATAACCATAGTTCTTGAAAAGTGTTATAGTTCTTTATGGCCTACCTGAGCTCATCTGTAGTTCTAGATAAACTAACGATGTCGATAAGTCTGACTAACTATTAAAATACCAAGGTTTGGAAGAAGGTTCGATAACCTTAACAGAAAAAAGATACCACGAAAGAATTTGATCCATCTGTTGGGACATGGTTTTTAGATAGTGAATGTCTATCTGTAGATATAAAACAGTAATAGCTAATTGAGCCTAATTTAGCCTGGCTACAGACTGAACATCTGAAACAAGGATATACAGATTCTCATACTCGCCAGTCCAAGTCAATTTAAGTCACATTAAGGAATATTTGTGATCTAACGCAGAGATGATTTAATGAGTGTATTATTGATCTCTCTCAAGCCTGGCTCAATTAAATAACATTTATATTCCCCTTTCTCTCTTCTATATCAACAACCACTTGTATCTTGTAATGAGATTTTAAAGAGATCTTCAGACGACGTAGACGAGATTAGGCCACCTTTTTTAGGAACATTATTAGATAGATTATATTCCTGACAGCCCAATTTGAAATACAATCAAGCCGAGGTCGTTTTAACCACGAACTGATGTTCATTTTAGAGAATTCACAGAAAGTAAAGTATAATTTGGAAAGATTGCTAAACGTCAGATACCACTGAGTTAAGGGGTTGCAGTTTATCCAATGGTGTTGTGAAATATAGCAATGATATCAAACTGTGTTTTGATAACAATTAGATCCTAATACGTAGCGTAATGGAGACAAATGAGACAAAAGTATCACTTTCGAAAAGAGGGACAACTGTAGAAAAGGAGGGCCTACGTTAGTTGTGCCTTCCATTACAACGTTTTCGGAAGACTTCAAACGGTAGCCATCGTAAGTAAACATCAAATAAGCCATACATTAAGCAGATTTAAATATTTTAAATTGAAATTTATTTTGAATCCTTTGCTTGATGTTGTTACGTCCCTGGCCCAATTTGTAATGTAATTTTTGATGTAATAAAGCGCAGGGTGGAAAATATGTATTTCAATACTAGAACCGACTGGTTGTTGGCACTCTCGGCTGTAACCTACTCTATTTCTATCAAGATTGGAATTTCAGTTGAAAGCAGGTTTTTAAATTATCTCAGTGTGATTAGAGAGGCCACTTGTTGTTGATGAGTTTTTGGAATATTTAACAGTACTTTATTGCCTAAAGAATTTTTAACTTTAATCTTTTACTTCTACCATTTTGTTATGGAGTATTCCTTCTGAAACCAGCTCCTTATTCTCGGTCTCTTCAAAATGTCAATCGTATCAACTTCGGATCAAGATAGCTGTCGGTTACCAACTCAAGGAAACTAACGAAAATTGGCGAAGTTCAGCCGAATGTTTAAAATGTATGTCCTAAAAGTATTAAATATTTCATGTCCAACACATATATTCGTAGAAAAGATAACTATCTTCGACTTTTCAGCTCCTGGTAACGACAACGACGCATGGTTTTAAGTTCTTAACGAACAGGCAATGATTATGCCTGCAATTAAAGCCTTACTGATATAGTCCAAGTTGCACAAACTGATCTAACTATAAGAGAAGTCAAGATATTTTTGTCTGATTCAAACTATAAACACGAATCGTTCACTTTATTTCAAGTAGTGTAAAGTAGAAAAAGAACACGAAACAACTATATTTTACAAGGATAACAACGTAGGTTCACAAGTCCGCCGTGACAGGGATCCTTTCTATCAGCTGGTACTTGGCCAAACCTCTTGACATTGATCTTTCCTGGATTATCCGTTCCCATTTACAGCTGGGTGGGCTGAAATTATATGTAGTAGTGGACATTAAAAGTTTCTCTTCTTAAGTTTTGAATTGCTGTTCATTCTACAACAAAATAATGGACTGGTCGTGTCTATGTGATTGAATCAGACCCGGATATGCAAGATATTGTGGCTCGACTCTAAATACATATACAATGATCACAAACATAACAGTACCACACGTTCACATAATACAGACCATTCTTGTGGATGAAACGTACATTGTTCCAAGCTTGGTGAAACATTGATCGACCGAAATCAAATAATGCTTCCAATGTGACGTACAAATATAACAATTTGATAACCAAATTAAATGAGATTTGTTCAATCAAAGTAATTAGAGAGGTTTGTTGACTCAATCGGAAACATGAGCCCCGTATAACTTCCTGTTTCGACTAACCAAAAACCAATATTCAAGCCAATAACTAAGTATCAATCGGGAACAACTGCAGTATGTCCACGTCGATTGATCACGAATTCGGTTCAATAAGAAAAGCAATTTGAAGTAGAGAGTAAAATAAACTCCACACCAAACGACTTAATGCAGATTCTGTTTCAAGTCAAATGGATTGAAAATTGACATTTCTGCGTAATTTAGGGGCGAGAGGCGGAAGATTACTAACAGTCAATTTTAACCTGAACCTAATACAATGTTATCGATTTCTTCAATATTCTAGAAAATGTCTTCATTTTGTTTTTTTATGAAGTTAGAAGTCAAGATGTGAAGAAAGTGTTGACGTTTCTGCTTAAAAACCATGTTTCAATTACTGCTTCAAGTTCAGTGAAAATAAGAATATCTTTAGGGATATAACTTGTTACGGGTATAGAGTCTTCTCTATCGATCTTAACGAGTTTCTCACTGCATGACTTTCAATTGTAAAGAATTTGAAGGACATTCACAAGTTAACGGCTTCCGATAAGAGAGTCGAAAGTACTTCCTTAACGTGTAAAGAGACTTCCGCTAAGATTTGGTCATGTGCTTTTATTCCAATATCTTGGCTTTATTATTGCTTTGCCCTAAGCTAAGAATTTAGACGCTTCTAGTTCTAGTCTCTGACGCCACGATTTCTCCTTTCTACAACATCCGTAAACAAAGAGGACCTGGATGATAGTGGGTTGAATTTTCGATGAAATATTTTCAGCTTCTGCAAAAGAGTCTAAAGTGAATGTTTACTATCATATCGCAAAAAAAAAAAGCAATTCACCCAGGGGCCAACTTTTACTAAATACAGTAATCTGATAATAAAAATGAACTTAAAATTGGTTTTAGTGAGACAAATCAGATGACTGGAACACTAACATTTTCAATTTTTTGAGAATTCCACCTGATAAGTGATTAAATCTGCTCTAGTTGTATTGTTGTACAATATTTAGAGTATTCCCAGATCATTTTCTTAAACTATCAAAAATCATCAAAACTATGTCACTCACTGCAATGAACTATTTCGTAGACGTCGATTCCCTCGAGTGACACTGTATTTTTTTCTGGTCACGCAAACAACAAAGTCAATTATTGGGAATTTCAAACACCACGAGCAGTCCATGCAACTCCAGACCGTCGTATCCTTAAATTACAGGACAGCTATCTTTACTTGCCACAGATGCACTGGCGAATGACAGTCGATGGGAACTCAATCTAAACCTAATAGCCTTCCTTGACAACTTTAAAAACTGGTTTTGTATGGAAAATAGAGGGCCATGCAAATTCCTTTAAACATTTCTGAGCTGAGCATTCAATTCTTCTATTCGCTTGAAGTTTGATCATGAATTCTTGAAAGTATAAGATGAACATTTTCCTTAAAGGTCTTTGTTCATAGTGGGGCTTAAAATCAATCTCATTTCCAGCCTTTGTGAAATTATTTTTATCGTAATTTAAAAGGAAATGTTCCTTTAAGCATTTCCTTCGCAAGTAAGTACAAAATGGCTTGATGACGAAGTGATAAATATTTCAACGTAATAAAATGTGCTTGGTGCTGTAAAGAATTTCTTAGTTGGCCTTAAACTGCAGCTTCGCTTGAAGTTTGATGATGAGTTTTGAGATGCACTTGGTTCTTTAAGGACAACCTTCGAAACTGGGCATAAAATCCCAGTCCCGCTTGCTGATGAAAGGACGAATACTTTGACGTGATTAGATGTACATGGTCCTTTGCTTACCTAAACCTTCAGCTTCGCTTTAGCTTTGATGATGATTTTTGAGATGCACTTGGTTCTTTAAGGACAACCTTCGTAACTGAGCATAGAATTCCAGTCCCGCTTGCTTTGATGAAAGGACGAATACTTTAACGTGATTAGATTTACATGTATATTGTACTTTAAGGAAATTCAACCGTAACTTGGCATAAAATCGCAGCCTTATTTCCAGCCTTTGTGACAACTTTCCGTGCTGTAATCCATATTTAGCGATAAAATGCTATAAATTGGTGATTTGATGAGGGAACATGGGAGAAATAAAAGCAGCATGTAGTTAGAGTAATAGGACAATAAAATTAGTTGCTGGTGAAGCTATAAATATTAAAACATATTGGAGATAAAAACAGCTCAGCAATTACCAGTATTGATTTATACAAACATTTTAGATAATTCAACTTGACTGAACAAAACGCTTCTTCTGTCATTTATTCAACTTTATTCAGAGAGCTATTATTACAATGCAATTTACAGTATCTCAATTCAACGCCTTTGTTGACAGTCTTTTGGCGTTTCTCTCGGAGGGGAGAGGGCGAGGGGGGGGGGGTGAGTCCAGCCTTCTACCAGAATAGACGCTAGTCGACTTTGGCAACCAAAATTCTTCAAATTTTCTTTGCAATTACATAGCCCATAATATCTAAATTGGTTTTAAACCACTTAATAACGATATTCATTTAGCTTTTGGGCCAGGTTTATATTTGCTCCCTCAGACGTACCTTAGAAATATTAAACAACTCTGAAACACCTTCTATATTTCTAGTTGACATTTTTTAAGGTAATCACCACTACCCTGCACGACGAACGTCTTCTTACCTCTTGGCTGCAATAACTACCTTTCTTGTATCGAATAAAGTGATTTGGTTTACTTGTACGGCAGCGAATACTGTCAAGCACAGCCTCGTCAGATTAACTGCAAACATTATTGCTTATATTAACTTTCTACTCGGTATATAGACCAATGTCCATATGTTACTGGCCGGTAAAGGTTGAATAGTCTGTGTCAGATACAAACTTTCTATCAGACGAAAATGTATTGGACAACATGTATCTTATTGACAATGATGTCTTCCTGGTTCCTAATAAACAGTCAGTTCCAGTGATATCGACGTATATCATGTAGCTTAATGAACCTCTAACTTCTTCTGTTGAATTTCTTCAGGAATATCGATATTCCAAGATATGATTTCATTTGGAACCGTTCTGAAATTACAAAGATGATTTTTGTGTTTCCAAAAACATTTCACTCGTGACTAAATCTCAGTTCATATTACCGATTAATAAAGTTTTTTTTATATCTTTATACGTAAGATGATTTTAAGTAAATTGTTCAAGTTCTATGATACAACTTTATTCATTCGAAAAGGATCAAGAACGAATCGACAGTTGACTTTCAACGATCTACTGATACATTTAAGTTTCTGATCATGGTGTAGATCGGAGAGTCTGGTACTAATGCGCTTTGTTTAGACTAGATTCCCTTGACAATCGACTTTCCTAGCCAACGTTTTCTCGGTATACGTTCACTGGTGTTGCCCACCTCCGGTAATTTAATCATATACTGATCAGTAGAACGCCAAACTTTCATTTCATTTAACATTCGATATCAGCATGCCGTAACTCTGGCGCCCACCACTAATGGAAGTAAATGGTGCCGATGACAGCCATGTCCATCAACAAGACCTAGACTTACATTAGAACCTATGAAAGTGTGACATGAATAAGATTAGACAATTTTCTAAATTCTCTAATGAAATAATGTTACCAATTAGATTGTTGGCCAGACTGGACTCTATACAATTATTACTAGAATTGTGAGTTGATGAAATCGTTATTTGGGTCTTTTCAAAGTTAATGCTTCGTCAAATCTTAGAATTTCTTCAAGGTATATACTTATATAAAGTAAGGTGCCGATAGATTAGATTTTAGAAAATTGTTTAATATTCTAGGGTGAAAATTTCAATTTTGCTTCCTTTTGTAGGTATGAAGTGCAATTAAGTCCAAATGAAAAATATTTTTCATTACAGATCAGAATTCCCTCCAGTCGTGCAAAAATCAAAAGGTTATAATCCTTCTTACACATATATAACACTAATAGTTATAATGTGTTCTTTCTAGATGACGAAGTCTCTGAAATGTCAAGCTATTACAAACTTCATTTTTCCCTTGACAGCCTTGAATACTCACCTTTCTAGTATTACGGAATGCCTGTACTAGTATTTGGATTGGATTGGATTGTACGCCAGCGAATATAGCCATTCTACCTTGTTGTTAATGAGCTTTCTGTCCAGGTTTATTCAATAACGTACAATCCAATTCATTCTCTATACTTACAAACTATTGAAACTTAAGAAAGGTGGTTATTGCAGTCAAGGTAAAAGATGAAGTATATAATAAGTTGATATTGTGAAGATGAGGTAATGATGTGTTGTCAAATGACGAGATAAGAAAATCGAACTCCTATGTAATGAAAAGGATTGCCTCCAACATTTTCCTCCTTCCAGAATTTTGTTTTCTGGAAAGCCTGTATGTCCTGAAACGCTCATAGACATTTCTTAAGAAAACAACACAATTGGTTTAATGAAACAATATCTAACTTATTGGCCAAAACTACTTTACCAACTCATTTCGTGATTCTTTTACACATAATTTGACACGTCTGGAAGTCTTAGAGACATTTTCCTGTTAAGATGGAATCTAAATTAACCGGTCGAGATTCTATCGTGGTTTTAATGTAACAATGATGATGGTGTAAATCAGTTCTATGCTTTAACTAGATAAATTACTTTGTATACTGATTGGAAATGATCGAAGCTTGAGTTTTCGAAATCAGGATGAAATCTGGGACTCGAAATCCGCTCCGTAGCGGTAACATGACGCAATTCTGATTCATTTCAAAACAAACCGCTTAAATCATGAAAGATTGATTGTTTGGACTCCGGAAAAATTTTCATCTCGTGTCGTTTCTGGGTATCATAAGGTGGAAATGAAATAAATGGAGTTTAACGTCTTTTTTTTTTTTTGTACCTTCTGGGCTAATTTACTGTGCATAGAGGGACAACGGCATTAGCATACTCTTTCTCGGTCCAACTGTCGAGGAATGGTTAATTTACAACCTATAGCACACGGGGACTCGGTTCATTGTCGCATCCGACAGAATAGACGTTTGTTTTTCAATGTCAGTCCCTCTGACGTGGATCACTGACAAGGGAGAACAGGGGCGGGATTAAAATGTTGTTATTTCGCAGGTCTTGAAAATTGATATTCAGTGTTTTTAGCAGTTCAAGGTTGATAATATATTCTGTTTTTATATATTCCTATAAATATTATACGACTGGAATCCCCAGAGCGATCAGAGAAACCTTCCCATTTATCTTCACAGACATAAATATTTCTTTAAGACAAAATACAGTGGAGCTCGACACAGACAAACAGCCTAATGGCCATCATAAATGAACTAAACGTCATATTTTTCCAATGCTTTGAAAGCTTCCGTCAATATTTACTGTACAAACATCTTAAAAAGGTTTCCAGACTTCGGGAACAGATCAAAAGAACAAAATCATTGAAATGAAAGTCTCTATTGGACTCAATGATGTTAAGGCCCTTTTACATTGGCGTATATCAGACACAATTTCAACCAGTATTCGATTCACTCGATTTTCACCTAGCTTCTTACCTGGTTGTATGTGAACCGGCTTGGTTGTCAGGAAGTACCTTTAGGCTAGCACTTTAAATTGAATGACAATGGTTAAACGATCTTCCTATCTCTCTGCACTTCGAGATGATGAAGAGAAATTGTGTTACACAGGGCCCTAGCCGTTTTGTATGTTTGATTTCTAACCATCAATACATTTTGTAAGTTATGTTTTTTGGTTTGTATGTTATCGTTTCCTCGTATTAAACTCTTCTTCCAAAAGAACCCTGGAATTCTCCTCTTTCTTTTCTGACAAAAACGGATATGTTAAGCAATTACCATTCAACTTTGTCTTGATATTTACTAATGAATGTGTCGTCTAAGAATAGATGGCGACAGTTTAATGTAGAAATCAAAGACTATAGTCTGTAGATATGTCTTTATAGACGTATATAAAAATAAATGACAAGCAAGGGAAATCATGGCCAGTCTGCTACAATTTAGATTTCATTACATCAGACTTAGCTCCTACAACACATTTCTTAAGACTGTCTGATTAAAAAGTAAGTTCTATCGACATGAGTTTCGACTTTAAGTACCCGAGAACGATGTCGTGACTGAATCGAATCACACTCTGGAGCAATTAAATCTCTTTTCATTGGAACCTTTTTTAATTGGCGTCTCTCGTGGAATCTGGAATGACTCTTACGATAAGCCTTTTGGTGAAACAGAATATATTTTAGTGACATAAAAAGGCTTTTTACGGCAAGATGGAAATGGATCTGACGAAGTGGACACTGTTGACATTATCATCAAGGCTCTGTATAAGAGACAACTTGCGTCTCAGACAAAACCATAGGAATAACAGTTCCAGAATTAATAGCCCACCGAGTACTTCATTCGCTATGTCAATACCAACCGCGGGCCACAACTGATTGTCATAGACAGATCGTCCGATCACTGATACTTTCTTTGTGACTGTCATATAAAATATAAATTGGAAAACGGACTAAAGTAAGCGAAGTTCAGACTTAAGACACAAACAAGGCGTATTCTTTACCATCAAACTTTATATAACAAACTGTTTTAATTATAACAACTATAATGATTAATTATGGACAAAGAGTTAAAGCAAATCATAAATAAATAATAACAAATAACTGACAATATTTAATAAACGTGGTATAAAACGATGGATTTCAGCCTCAATTTTAAATAACGAATATAAGATCAGAAGCACTCAGCAATACATGGTTACATGGTATGTAAAAGAACCCGAGCCACTGTATACTGTATATAAAAAATAATAGCAAAGGACTAATCATATATTATGCTTCATTAGCAATCTTTAATAAATTCTTCTACACCAATTATTATGTATTGTAAACGTTTTATCAAAAATCATACTAGTATTTACCTAAGGAAAGAAACAAATAAATGTGTCCAAAAGTGTTTTCTCCGCGGACACATGAATTCTCATTCCGTATGCCAGACTAGTATTAAAGTGTGACAGAATGTGTCCAAAAATGCAGACTTTGTTTCCTCTGCGGACACGCATTTGATTGTCATTCCGTATGCCAGACTCACGGTGACTCATGGTGACTCACAGAAACCGTTGATCTGACATACAGAAGACTCTACCATGACATGACCAGTCTGATCTATACAGTAGTATATAGAGGAAGCGAATACACAAAGTACGGATGCGGACTCGGTGTGTGTACCATTCGTTTCTACCATTTTCTGCTGTATATTTCATCAGACAACGTTACTAGTTGATTCCAACCTTTACATGTATATAAAATTTTGATATTCTGGTGAAGATTGTATCTAATAATAACGAATACGTACTTTAGTTTTATAAGTTGTACGAGGTTCAAAATCCATAAAATATACAAGAACACATATAATCTTAAAAACTAGACTTATAACGAAATGGTAATTTTCTGGCAAGATATAAGAAATTTGAACTAGAAACACGTAATAAGAAGACGTATATTTGATGATTTACGTAAAAGAAACATGATCTGAAAAATAAAAACCTAGAAGAAAATAGACAATTGAAAAACGTGAGGATATCCTTAAATAAAAGTATATTGGGAATTAGGACTGTCATTCATAAAAATATCATCTAAAAAATAAACATTGGCGGTCTTCATCAAACAACTTTTAAAAGAAAATCAAAATTGGAATGGAAATAACAACTCGTCTGCAGTCTAAGATATTTCTAAGGAATAACTAACTTTCAGGAATTACAGGAACCGAGTCAGATGGGCTTACCAAAAAAAAAAAATGTTTCATCAGCGAACAGAATTTTTTTTAAAGAGAAAAGATTGGAGTTTTCAGAGAATAATCAGTCAATGACAAACTTTCTGTCAGTATGAATTCACGCTTATAGCAGCTCGTCTATTTTACAAATAAAAAACAGCTTAATTAGATGGTTATATGTTTTTTATATTGTGAAGAATTCTATCGGATGCCAAAAAAGGGAGTCTTAAAGCTATAGTCTACCTAATTCGGTTCCTGAAACGAATAAATAAATAAAGGAAACAATAAACAAACTAGATTATTGAAAACAATACAAAGAATTTCTGAAGACATTAAAACTTTGTGTATATATATATAAATATATTAATGTTGTTATTTTATAAGACAAATAGAAGTAGGAAAGTAACATTAAACACTAAAATATATAGATATACTACTTCTAGGTTTATTACATACTATGTTTAGAAACACATACAGGTAAAATGACTAAGAAGTAGTACATCCATATATCTTAGTGTGTACTATTTTGATATTCAAAATTTCTCTAAGAAAAACAATGATCTGAATTTATTCGAATGATTCTAATAGAAATGTTAAAACAGAACCTGAAACATGTTCTTACTCAGAGTTTCTAACAAACACGTGGTATTTAAATCGTTGACTTCGAACTTAAACCAATGTGGCTCAACAGCATAACATAACATCACACATAGAACGAATTGGTTCCACTTTTTTCATAAATCTAATCATTTGTGGTGGAAATTACAAGGGCGTTATGCTTTTACTAAATCATTATTGCATTACGGTATAACTCTTTCTAACAAAATAGTCAAATAAAATCACGAAAAAGTAAAACCAAGCTTAATATTACCAAAAAAAGGGTAAATGTTACATCTTTCTCAATATATATCAGCAGTAATAGATTCAGCATCACATCAATTACATTGTCAATAAAAATTGACATTTCGACAGAAACAAAAACATTTTGTAGCACATAAAACATTTTACTCGGTCGAGTTAACCTAAAGTAATTTGGAAATTTATGAGAAATCGATGACTAGAATGTAATAAAGTTTCTTTACTGGCATTTTGAATAATTGATGGCGAAGTCATTTTGAGAAGTTATATTATAAGGACATCATGTAAAATGTGCAGTGATTTTAAATTAGATAAGCTTCTATCACGCCATAAGGCTTTGTTATACAATTGACAAATCTAAATGGGTTTTAATATATCAAACAATGATAAATTCTTCTTAGGCTACAATTGTTTGATAGAATTTCAATCAGTCTGTGATCATTACAAGAATTGAACGCCATGAGTCATGTTTCGTCAATTTACATTATTCTTAAAAAGTCACCAAATTCAAAATGTGTCAGCATTAAAGTCTGTAAATGGCATTTAGCAATTGTGAATACATATATATGGATATATATGCACAGCTTTATGGAACAACAAACACTGGTTAAAATTTATGCGACGTTTCGGCGTGTTTCCCCCGCCGTCCTGTGTCAGCATTACACTAATACAGCGAATGTAAAGACAATTTAGGTGTATTGAAGAAAATCTGTGACATTGATAGCATCAATTTGTATCATTCCAATTTTCAGTCAGACATCTGTGGATATTGCAATTTTAATATTCGTTTTATTACGCAGTTATCGTAAAACAACTTAGTTATAATGAGCCGCTTAAGTGATAGTGATAGAATGCTGTCGATTTTTCTTTAATGTTAGTAACAATTTAAAGACGAAAATTTGAAATGATGCCTAAAAGCTAGAAAACATCTTAACACTCCCTATTGTAACTAGAGCATAATAAAAACACAACCAAAGTTATAATATAAAATAACCAAAATATATTTCTAATAAAAACAATTAGGTTTTATATTATTTTAAATGGAAGCTGGGGTAAGATTATTCTAATAAAATGCTCAATATTAAATTATAATGCTTTTAACCTCCTTTTCATGCTTAATATGGCATTCTGGTCGAATTATATTGAATTTGGACGAATTCAAATGAGATCAGATCTAGTAAATGGAAGAAAAACATTTGGTCTCTTAAACATGTACATATCAGCAGGTATACTAGGTCTTAGAATGAACAAAAAATTCAAAAATCCCAATCTAGGCCTTAATCTCAAAAACTTAACTTAAAGTGATTCAGTATTTCAGTCATCTGATAAGTTGAATCGCTTAAATCGCTAAAACCGATTTTCAGTTGAGGTTATTTATTCAAATATTTTACTGTATTTCTTAAAATCTGGATTTCATCTAACTTAAGTTTTCGAGAATAAAGCCGTTGGACACTACGGGTTTGTATTTATCAGTGGTCCTACCTGGTATCATAACTTAACAATATATTCCCTGTTTATAATCAGATAAATACATAAAACTAAGAAATTATCAATAAATCACTTAAGAAATTTATGAAAAAAACGTTTAGGTCATGAACGAATTTATGTTTTGTATTTTAGTTACCTAGTGTCAGTTGTGAAAAATGAGAGTCTAAATTAAGATCGTTGCAGCTCGTTGCAGCTCATTGCGAAAGGCGAGTTGCCACAATTATGCTTTTGGTATTCATGACGATGTTCTACCATAGACTTGGCATTCTCTATGATATAAAAATGATACACATTGAATGAAGGTAGGACAAGGACAAACTTATATATTAGAAGGAAAATTCAACCGAAAAGTTTCATAGATATTATACTTTACTATGAACCAAACGTGTTATTCTTGTAAACTAGGCTAAAGTTTAGTATAGTTTATCGTTTTCTTTACTTTCTTTCTTCTGAAATTCAAATGTGACGTCATACTTTGCTATCGTTAATATACATATTTTGACTTTTGGAAGGCATTGTTCCAACTGAATCAGTCAGAGCAGACGTAAATTAGAATCGAGTTTGAAATTTAACCTCCAAAAAATCAAACTTTGGTATAAATATCGTCAGTCAAAACACTGCTAGCTCGCTTAAACGTAATCGTCAAAATTGCTACTTGGTCCTTCAGAATGTTCCAATTACCTTTTCTCCCGTGTATTACCCCACTTACAATGCCGGGAAAAACTGTCTCTTCGTTTAAATTCTCTGCATGCGGTGCCACTAAAATGTTCCTATACTGCGGCTGCTCTGGTAAGCCAACAGGTACCACAAACGCTCGGGTCAAACGCAATAACTTTTCGTTGCGAGAATGCAGTTCATGCTCGTTCGAGTTCGTTTTGTTAAAACCGCTCTGAAACTCCCGTGTAGAGTTAATGAAAAAGTCAATTTCATGATTCAAAGAAGCCAAATTAATTTCAGCCTTCCTAAATTCATTTTCGTATGTTAGCAAGGATGCTTGTCCCAGGTGAATCATATGAATATAATTAGTGATATTGAATGGTAATAGAGCGGAATCCGCCAACTGAAGCACGATATCGGCCAATATTTGATTAACAGCAATATGGCGAGTAAAGTTAGTATCGATAAACGTTTGAAGATAGTCTAAAGTGTCATCAAGGGTACTATACACTGGGTAGGTTGGAAGATTAGGGTATCTATTAGTATCGTAAGTATAAGAAACAGACATAGAAGGCACACCGACATGGTAAGAAAATGGCGATTGATCACTGTCGCCTGCTAATCCATTAATTTTAGGTCTATCATGAAATACGTCACTAGGAAATCTGTTCTTCCACATTTCATACACTGTCGTGGACTGGAAGTCGGGGTCTACGCATTTCACTGTCATAGCGGCATTATAAATTACGTCATACAATAAGGGACTACTGTCAGCACTAAAACTATAACTTCCCCGGATGACGGAATCCAAATTGATGTAAGCGACGGCACCGGCACTCAACTGTTGCTCATACTCCTGCACCCATTCATATGATCCAATATGACCATATTTGGACGCGTCCCAAAACGCGAAAATTATGGTTCGCCTCGGACGCCAGCCAGCCATGACTTGATCTGAAAAGGTTCGGGCAAGATCCATTAAAATAGAGAACCCCGTACCTGAGTCCACAATGCCTTGAGTCCAAGAATCAATATGGCTTCCTACAATTACAAACCGGTCAGGTTCGATCTTACCCTTTAGGGAAGCGATGACATTTGTGATGTTTCTTTTCTCAGGGGCATTTGTCACAGTCATTTCCACAAGATGTTGATAGTCCGTCTGACCACGTTTCACTCCGGCATAGTACTTCGATTTTAATTTTCCGTTCCAGTGGCGTGGAACGGGAACTGTCTTGTCAATAAGTGACATAAGCTTATCAGCATCGCTGTACATGATTGGGTACACTGGAATAGATGGGTACAGGTCGTTCACGGATTTATCATAGGAAGCACTATGAACAGCTGTATAGTCAGGGGTACCCGGGTCCCCGACTAAATTATAACGAACGTGAGATAACTGCACACCCCAACTGGGTAACCACCATGTACCCTCGACACCATCCGCACCGTCAGTGTATTCCGCTGGGTCACAATATAATATAACTCCCACGGCACCGGCTTGTTCTGCATGTTTGACTTTATTGCCAGGATGTATTCGACCATAGCGTATCAGAATAATACTGCCGTTGACCTCTACATTCAGTTTATCTAATGCTTGAAAGTCCTCTGTGCGACCAAAATGGCCGTAAACAAGGGGACCCTTTACCACGCCACTTTTTGCATAGGCATTAAACGGAAGATACGCTATAAGCACATTTGAAGCATTTGAATGGGAATGGAAGACTGTCGAATTGCTTTCGTCATACACAAGAATTTGGTTCGTTTCTGTATAATTTGGATAAGACAATTGTACAAAATAATTTTTGCGCTTTGACCGTATCAAAATGAAAGGTGTTCCACATATCAACGACATATTTGATAAGTCCTACTAGATTACCCATACCCGATAGTCGAATATGTGATTGAGATATCAACAGTTTAATGCTGTCTATGTAATTATCTACATGCGTTACGCGTGACTGCAATTCTTGGCTAATAGTCACCTTATAATCCTGTATGACTTCTCTCGGCCCCATTCCGGTCGTGAGATGTATTGTCTTTCCGGCGCTCTTTTGTCCGAAATAACCAAGAACGAGTCCCAGTACGAATATCAGCACTAGAATTAATATTTTTAATACACATCCTTTAGTTCCAGAAAAACACTCAGCGATCATAGATTGTGGTCTTGGTTGATCTAAGTTCTTATACTCAATGTCAATATTGTCGGAATCGGCTTCCCACCTCGATACAGGTTTACCCGGAGTATATCCCCTCGACATCATATCAGACACTGACTAGTTTCTTTATCCTTCTCACAATTCAAATCTCAGTCTTGAGTAGAACCTCATACATTATTATTGTTAAACGCGATCGATTTTCTTGAGCGTATTAGTAGTTACAACTCACATTTAACGGTCGCCATTTTTCACCATTGACATTGAATTCACCAATACACATATAACAAGTAGTGAATCATTCTCTACTTGTACTGTACACGAGTTGCCATTCATTCAATGCTTTATACTCACAACAGCCCGCAGTCCTACAATCCGATCGTGCTCGTTTAACACTAATATAATCATTTTTGTCATTATCGAAACGAAAGTTTCAATCTAACACACGATAGTGTAATTAAAAACGCCATTCTCGGCTGCTGATCGATCCGGACGATATCATTTTACCGCCAGTCTATAAACGTGACAATATACACTATGAATAATTAATGCATGGTTGTTTACACTACGAGTTACGTCCCTTTATTGTTCGAGTTTTCTCCCTTCTTCTTTATTGCCCAACTGAGATTTCTACCTGCCAGAAGATAAACACTATCAAGGGAATTAAAATTTACGGGTTATGAATTATAGAAAATTGTACAAGGGTTTTCAATTATCGGAATTATTTAATGGGAATTGAAACTTTCTTTGATGTCTTCTAGCGACGGAAGCGGAATAAGACGATGTCGAGAGGATTCCCGTGTGTCTAAAACGCCCGTTACAATATTTTTTCCCAACAAATATTTGTGTTTCCATTTTCATTTCAATAATACACATCTCTATTCCGATGAAGAAAAATACATATAAGTAGGATACGAATTGTCCATTTTGGGGTCAGAATGAAAAAAATATGGGAGTGGGTTGTGGGTGTGTGCCCTTTGGTCAGAGAGCTCAGAACTGTTCAGTCCGGCCTAGTAAACTGTCTGTAACAAACGTATTGTGTGTGTTGTAAATGGATAATGACAAGGTATATGAATATCGCACCTGCTGGTGAAACAATGAATTATTCCTGATAATGTATAGTCGATACATTATAGGCTGGGTTATTTATTGCCTTTGTCTGGAATTTCTTCTCGTGATTTAAATATGAAAAATATATCACGTTTTTCAAGTTGGGTTTCTATTAGGCCGATGTAGAAATTTTTTTTTTTTGGTTTTGAAGATTATGTAAAAAACACTTAAAGGGATACTTTCGCCATTTTCAGGGAGTCTTCAAAAGTACTTGAAATACCCGAAAACCTCTTCAAAACTATAAATGTTTCTCTTTTTCTATATATGTCCTATGTCTTTTAATTATACTGTCATAAGAAAGAAAACAATCGGGATCAGAAAATGATGTCGGAATACAAAGGTGGGAATACTGGGTGTATTTTTTTTCAAAATGACATAAGAAGGAATTCAGTCGTGATCAGAGAAATATGCCGGATCACGCAAAATGTCGGAATACCCAGATGTTGGAGTTCGCTGTAGGCTATAGATTTTTTATCGGTATACGTTTTAATTTGATCGACTAAAGGTTTTTTCCAAGTCAGTCTCTCCAACCTGTATCACTGTGAAATCGGATAAAAAATGACAGAACAGTCAGGACTGTTATACGATTATATATAGGCATTCAATGTTGACTATTAGGCTTATTTCCATCAAAAACAAACTAATATTGATTATAGCTATCAGAGCAGCAAATCACATTCACATTCAGTTTTCAATCGTAATAATTACTAACTATGACTGTGTTAACTGATAACTACATACATAATAAATGAGATACGGGTGATAAGATTCTACAGGAATCCAGTGCAATTATTGTTGATTACTTTTCACGCATCATTCAGTTTAATAAATGGAAGGAGAGGGGGTGTCATTTTTATAAAACCCTAGCATGCTTGCAGATTTCATAACGATTATATATTATTGAAATCGATAGATCTGTATAATAGTCGTAAATAATTTCATTATTCTTCGTATTCTAAATAAGAAAAGGGGTTGTATGTGTATCGAGAAAACTGAAAGCATCAATTTATCCTATTTGAATGTGGTTCTTGTAATTCTACTAAAAGTAGGTATTTGATAATGTCAATAATCGTAAAATATGATTGTATCACATAAGACCTCTGTGATCATTGGCATCATTAAACACTGAGTTTTAGTCGAATTACAGGAACAACAGAGCCCTATTAAAAACCCATATGGGGCAAATTGATGCTATCAGTGTGTCTGATCACATACAGTTTTCAGAAAAAAACTCTTTACAATACATTTAAGTTGAAAACCATGCACGTAGCTCATTATGACTTGTAAAATCGTTAATATGCGATTTATTTCATAACTAACGTCGATTGCAATTGGGTTTTAAGAGTTGAACGAACTGTTCCTATTACTCAAGCATACTTCAACATACATCATATTACAAGATCAATCTACAGGTAATATTAGTCTTAAGAAGTCCTTTCAGTTAATCCGATAATCTGTAATTTGTGGACCTTTGGCTTTTAATCCGTCGATTAACTAATCACAATAAGCTATTCTAATCCTCTTGTAAAAGATAAGCTACCTGTAAGAAACGGTCACACTAGCTCAAGTCCGTCATTGTTTCATTAGTCACAAATCTTGTTAAAAGATACGGAATTTAAATTCTTTACAGGGGGTCATTAACTTAGTGTTAAATTTCAAACGAATTGCCGTTTAGAAATTCATTAAAGGGCGTTGTACTTACAGTAAAAACTGCGATATAGGATTTAAACTGTTGTGATTAAAATACAAACAGAAAGATGAGATTAAAAAAGTTTTAAAACAATGTTTAAACTAGGAATTAATTCTATAATTCAATACCGCCTAAATCAATATTTTGGTGTTGTCATTGTTTCAGCAATTTTTACCAACATCCTTGTTACTAAGGCATTGTTAGATGGGTCTTTAAGTTTTATAAGGATGAATAAAAGGTTTTGTTTCAATATAAATATATAGTAAATGATAAACTGCGTTCCGTTGTAAAAATCACCCCAATTGAAGATAACTGAGACAGAGCTATATAATTAGACAAAATTGATAAAGTTGTAAGAACAATGAATAAAGACCATGTATGAAATTATATATCGTGAAATGCAATCGATTGGCATCAATGTTCAGTTCAAATAAACGAACTTGTAGGCCTATGTGTATAATTATAAAATCTAAGACAATGACTCAATTTTTTTTGTCATAGAAATCAAACCAAATGGCGTCAACGTTTTGTAAGAATAAAATGGCTAACAACTTCATTTAGCCCGCGAGTATAAATGACTATATTTAACTTTTGGGTGAAGTATAATTTAGATAGACAAACGCCACGGTAATTATAGGTTTCCCCAAACGCCATCTGATAAAATTAACTTTGATAGCAACTCGCTTTTGATTCTTCATCCTCTTTTTTTGTATTGTTTATCAATGAACCTCGTGACCATCTGATCTCCGATATTGGATCTTGATCAACGGATCAAACATTCATTTTTTTTCATTCTTAACGATTTGAAATAGTTTGGTGAATTGAGAAGAATTCTCAAGAAACATCATTTTTTTTTTGTTATGAGTGTAATTTGTTGAAACGCTGTGTATACTACAATTATGTAAAGATACACCTTGTTAGCTTCGCTGAAATTTCGTCTTCATCATTTTATATAATTTTCTATGTAAATTTAAAAGCACAATGATAAAAGATGACCAAATGCTCTGCTGAACAACTTATAGACCAGTATAAAAAAAACTTCCAAATGGATTTTTTTTTTTTTTTTGTCAAATCAATTTTTACTTAATTTCTTGAATGCGAAAGAAATATATTGTGAAGAAGTTAACTTTTCACAAACTCACAGATCTCTGCCATACATTTCTCTTAATGTAGAGAGAAATCGCTAGAAAAAACCCATTAATATAACAATTATAATCTAATTAACTAATTGGAATTAACGGCATTTAAAAACTTTCAAATTAGTTTACACTTGTCGCTCGACTGTACGGAGCCACGGTCAAACCTGTGACCAACTCAAAATATGACACACCCACAGGGGGTAGGGCACACGAATTTTACACGAAGATACATTTTTGACATCTGATGTTGATAATACAAAAAAAAAATGAATTAATTTGAAGAAAAATATACATTAAATATATTGTTCATTTACACTTAAAAATGACTCTTGCATATTGTCCAGTAAATAATTGCACATACCTTATCCAAAATAGGAAAAATCATTCCAGTATCTGTATCAGCTGGCCTTGTGATGAAAACGTGAATAATTCAAAAGAAATCTATTTGAAAATGTTAAATATACTGACTTGAAACACGGTTTTTATAAAGTTCATACGTCTATACTAACATGCCCGAGTACCTCGTCTCAAAAAAAGAACTAAATGTACTCTATATTTGAGGGATCTCTTTCCTAAAAGGGTAGTCTAATGTCGCAGTAATGACAAAAACTTCCCTTATCGCACACTGCATGGCGTTACCCGTCTTTATTAGTCCATAAGACGCAGAAGAGTAGGATGTTTCATTTCCATATAAATGTTCCTATAATAGTTGCTGTAGTTGTTGGCTCATATGAAAGCAATTTTGTCTTGTCATGTTACATCTACAGCCAAATATTATAGTTATATCGCGATATATAGACAGCCATACATTATACTGAAGTATGGACATAAATAGTAGCTGGATCTCGTGATACATATACAGCAAAATGAATATAATATAATAGTGGCTATGGAGGACAGGAAGCTTGGACACCAGGAGAGAGGGTAACTAGTACAAGAATCAAGGCACTACTTCAAATGTCAGTGACAAATCGAGTCCAGAAACACCTGACATATCTGACATGACCAATCGTAGTTTCAAGTGTTCTTTAACTCATCTCATTATGGATGATGTAACGTTTGAAGACATTCTTCCCCCACTTTAGATACTGTATTTGTCTCTCATATCTGCTTACTGATAATACTAAGATACATTCCTTTGTAGGGATAATTTAACTCTATAATACAATATGCACACATTGGATATAATGCTAGGAACAAATCTTAGTTACAAATTTGTTTGGTCACTTGTCATAAACATGAGACTGTATGGAACCCATTGTTGACCAATTTCGATTAAAAGCTTCAATGAAATTATGCCATAACACATGAGGAAAATAAAATGGATTCTGTCTACACCTTATTCGACTGATGAAGACTGACAACGACATGCAGTGTGAAATGGGAAAATATGGCCATAAATATGATCATAGAGATTTATTATTGGAATCCCTAACCCAATGTAAATCCCACGCAAAACAATGAACTGAACTCTCTACATTTCTGCATATGATTAGGCTAACGGAGACTGGTATAAAATGAGGTAAATTTTTCCAGGAATAAGCAAGCATTGAGAATTATTATTGAAATGGATGGTAGCCCTATGGTGCTCAAAAGAACGAATAAATTTGCCAATTTGTGCAGATAATGTTTCGAAATGTTCTAACCAACAATATTATAAAGCGAAGTAATAGATTTCGACTTTTTTACAAGTTGGTAATTAATGACATGGTCTAATACAAACACAGTGGAGCCTAACCAAATCCTCACTATAGAAATATGACATTTCGCAATGAAAAAGGAAGAAAAGAGCAACAACGCATAACGTCAATTGACATAAACGTTGGCGATAGACGTCATCATCTGTATTCTGTAATCAATTGGGCAGAACCTTCAAAATAATTGAAATTTATTTTTCAAATCTTACAAACTTTCTCAGCCAATCGTCACGGCTATTTGATATCTGATGTCTGTATTTTAAACGTAAAGATAGTAGCGGTTTCATCTTATGTTTTACAGAGAACAATTAAGATATACAGGTCACGCAACGATGACCCCCATACAACTTTTTCAATAATGACTTAACTTATTGAAATGGGCCCATTGTAATTGAGTGGTTGGGATTATATTAAACAATAGAAACAATGACATATATTGACAAGCAAAAGTAGAAAATGGCCCGTTAACACATTGAGAAAATCCTCTCCAAATCAGTTGTTGCGCAAGTTTAGGTGAGCTGCCTTACGACTACTAAATTTAATCCAAAGGTTTGAACAGTTGATGAAGGAATATGTACAGCAGAGTGGAAATATAACAGGGGTGATTTAGCTTTATCTAAGTCGCATGTTTAATAAGGGATAAACCACACAAACGTTGTTAGTTCATGATATAATTTGCTGGTATAATGTGTTGATTGGTGTAAAATAGGGAGTCGTATATCAGGACAGTTCAAGGTGCTAGTTGATCATCTTCTATCCAGACATCGAGTCGAGAAGGTTGTCAAAGATCATTGGAGCTTCAACATTGGATACAATTTTATATATCATCAACGGAAGCCGGAGTTTATATACCAATAAC
This sequence comes from Nipponacmea schrenckii, assembly GCA_030562195.1. Lineage (NCBI taxonomy): Eukaryota > Metazoa > Mollusca > Gastropoda > Lottiidae > Nipponacmea > Nipponacmea schrenckii. The sequence continues at coordinate 3,885,908 of CM060199.1, forward strand.
CGAATCTTGACATCGGGGATAATTTTTGACAACTATATGTCTAAGGGAACCGTGAAAGCAATTTTCGACATTAAGTGCAGAGGATCCTGGTGTGAATTGTAAATGATGTAAGAGAGAAATTGTGGCTTTTTTGACAGAATACAAAAAACACTATCCTAACTGTAAATTGCTTACTTTCCCCAGCAAAGGTGTGAATAACTGTACCCAGGAAACCGTTTCATAGTCAATTGGAGGCTTATCTTAAGAAGTGGATTTATCTACACGTGTTTCCATAATCGGTCAGATCGTATCGACGAGCTTATGACACGAACTTACTGGAGTTAGTAGTAGCAGGGGACTCTAGATTTGTGGTTCACCAAAGTGCAATTTGGTTGACGTTGATGTAAGGAATTAAGTTCGAGAAAACACCAAGATGATACAACTAGATAATCATAGACCAGTTCATACCACACAAGGTAAGCTACCAGAAAGTTAAGATACTATTTAAAGTAACCCTCAAATTATTATAGTTCGATTGAATTGGTTGTCATATGAGATACTGGGTAGCCTATTCGGTGTCATGTGAAAGGTAAAAAATAAATCGGTTTATATGTACTAAGAATATTTAATACCAATGCATAACGCGGATTGTATATGTGGAACCATGCTGTTTAAGTCAAGTACAGAGATTCTAGATATGTTTTAGGAACTGTCAGTTATGGAATATTTTAATGTGACATTTGTTCATGCTGTCTGATTTACCTGATATGATATTGCTCTTTATATTATCAGGAATATCTGAATTTTATACTTGATAGTCACGTTGTTAAATATAGAATTGCTCTCTAGAAACACATGTATCTGCTTATCCATTCTAAATCATATCATCATCCTTATAAAAATTACTTGTTCAGATTGCTATTATCTTGACAGAACATGAATCCTTTGTAATTATTGTCAAAACAGGACTTCCGTTTTAAGTCTTTATGGTCTGTCTAACAAGCTAATTCTATACTTTCAATCAAAATTATTAAAATTTGGAAGAACAATTGATTCGAAAATGCTGAAAGACTTGTAATGAGGACATAAAAATATAAGTCTTTTATCGTATTTGAGTTATCTTATCGGATGTATATATTATAATATAAATTCTTGATATAATCTACTCAAAGATTAATGATAATCGTTATGATTAATTAACATTATATTGTAGAATATACAATTAATAAACTTTATTTTGATTAGTATACCAATATCTAAAATACTAAGTGATTTTAGTAATAAGACTAATTGAACTGGAACTAGTGAAATATTGGTTCTGGACAAACGTCAGTTTTAATCTTGATCACTGCATTACAAATCACGAGATATATCAGTCTAATTTAAATTTAGAATAAAAATGATTAATAATAATAATTAGATATATACGCTATTCTACGCTGGTTATAAAGAACATCATCTGAACGCTACTGTATTAAAAAAATTACAATTGAGACGAACAAATATAGGAATAAAATTTAGAACTAAATTTAATTCGATTTGTAACCCATTGAATAAAATCAGCCAACCAAATATATCTTACTGTCTGTGATGTTTAATGATATTTGTTTAAAACATTTAAAACAAGACAAGTATATGTGTTTTGTTGTTTGTTTTTTGGTCATAATTATGTTAATGGTCATATTTACAGCGAAGCTCGCCTCTAAAAAACATGTAAATCAAAACTCAGTCGCCCAAAATGACTTTCAATTAACTGAAGACAAAAATATTAACAATTTTCTGTTCGTTTGACTGTCATATGCAGCGTATCTCTACCACAGAACAACATTCAAATCCATTAAAAATAGTGTTACTATTAAAATGCAACTGAAATATTTTTTAACTTTAAAGGAGGGCAAAATAAAAGTCTCTGTCGTTGATAGAGTGTGAAAAACAAGTAAAAATGTCAATAGGTAAAACTCAACCGTTTTAACTGAAACGATAAACCTTCAATAATATGATTTAATAAAATGAAAAGGTGCTGACATCTTACATCATTTGTTTTTCTTTTTTCAGGATTAGGGCATTACGACCCTCCCCACACGCATACATCAAATACGTCACCGCTAGCCATAACACATACCAGTCGCCCAAATTTACCCACCGGCGATATACAACATAATGGTCTAATTCAGTGGAATCACGCCCAAACTACAAATTATGATAAACAAGCGACAACTTATGAACAGCAATCAACGGAGAAATCAGATGACGACGAAGATGAAGATGATGGTAATTATTTAATTGCTTAATTAATTGATGTTTTAAAACAATGATGGCGCCATCGCTGAAGTGATCTATTAGGCGCCATCCGGACTAACCGGTTTTAAAACAAATTTATCTTATATCTTATGTATATCGATTGGTTATCGGACATTTGTAAAATAATCACATGTTGGCCCGGGATTTAATTTAATTTTAGCATTCGTTAATCAGATTTTGATTAATCAATAATGCAGATTTGCCACAGATTTCTCGAAAATAGTAAAAATCAACATATTATATCCGTGCAAAAAAACACCAGTTTCACTCTTCACATCGATTAACCAAAACGACTGAAATAACGCAATACATTATTTCAATCCATAAGAAAATTTAATGTAATTGCTTGATTTATTTTTTAGAATACCGACCTTTCACCCCTCCACCACCGAGAGAAAGATTGAGCTACACCAGATATCAGCTAGAGTTACTCAGTGGTATATATGAAAAGGTTCGCTACCCAAACAGCACCCAGAAACAACTGATAGCCAAACGTGTTGGAATTACCAGGGAGCAAGTTAAGGTATGTAGATTTGATATGTCCTTGATAAGTTAAAGGGATTGTAAAGTGGTTTCTTAACTTCTTATTTTAATCAGGATCACAGGCCCTTCCATATTATTAACAGCTTTTGTCGCAATGGCGTTTCTGTAATGACGAAAACAGATGTATAACTGAACTTGGAATGCTGCGAAAAGAGGTTATAAATGGCATACACAAAATAGTTAACCGCGTTTTCAAACCTTTGAATCCAAGAAAAAATGATTATGAATACGAAATATCAATATACATTCACCTTCAATTCTAAAATGATAAGTAAACCATATACGATCCGAACCGCAAACCGAAATTCGAAATTCAAAACAACATAAGCAAAACCTTGGTAGCAGTTAATGAGCTTTTCACGTATCAATGGTGAATAAAATATCCCAAGAATACCCTTTCAAAATGTCGGTTTTTTTGTCATTTTAGATATGGTTCCAGAACAGAAGAAGGAAAGATGTTATCAATAATCCCAAATCAAAAGACAAAGATGATTCATCCAACCCACCTAACAGTCCACCCGACACTGAAACCAGCTCTAACTGCGATTCGAGTGACAAAAGCTCTTCTTCTCCAACGTCAAGCGATGCTGATGGTCCAAAAATGGTACCCAATGTTGTTCTTAAAAGTGTTATCAGTGAACTTGAGAGGTTTGAAAAGACAGTTTTGAAATCCAAAAAGAGCAAAAAGAAATCTAAACAAAAACAGCAAAAAATTCAACAACAACAACAACTACAGCATAAAATGGCCGCAATCGCAGCAGCAGCAGCCGCAACGGCCGCAACAACATTAGCATCTTCCGTCCAACCAACACAAACAGCAAGCAGAGTTAAAGGTGTATCGCTTTTTAATGCTTACGATATGATCTCACCACCGAACAAGGTGATAACTCCGGGTTTTTTGGATACAACGGTGAACAGATTTAGTCATTCGAAATCCTCATCGGCTTTCCAAGACCCGAAATCGTCCACCTCAGACCAAAACACATCGTCATCATTGAGTCAGGCTTATCAACAGCTTCCAAATCCTATCTCAGTCTTACAAAACGAGTATTCATCGCATCATTCAGCAGGGATGACACCGCATCTCAATAATCCACCAAAAGGACACTCAGTATTTGAAAATATTCCAGTTTTAGCAGATCTTCTTGGGTATAGACCTAGCGATAGAACACCAAAGCAACCGATGAGGCATACAATGAGCCCTCATCATCCTTTTAACTCTCCGCGGAGCAATCCTGATCGTTGCTATAGTGATATACCAGGTAGCGTCAATCAAGGATCTTTAGGAGTGAACCGCGTATTTCCTTTTCCATTTATAGCAGATGCTCCAGTTATGTTATCGTCAGTTCGACACCCGGATCCATATCGTCCACCAGTTCACTACCTTCATCCTCAACATACAGAAGATCCCTACCAACCGTTCATGATATCTTCCTTCAGTAATCCATATTATTCCACATCCGCGGCTCCATCACAAACATGGCCGCCACATCAAACGCCATCTAGTGACAATTCTTATGCAGCAGGTGCCCCTGTTTTATGATGAATCGGCCATGCAATTTTCTAATGTTTTTAATTTATTTACAATAACATTTCTCAAGGATTTTAATCCAAAGGTGTTATTTTTACAACCCAATGCTGTATACAACGACTCGATGCTATATTTCAACGACTCGATGTTATATTCCATGACTGGATGTTATATTCAACGGTTGGATGTTATATTCAAAGACTGGATGCTATATTCAACGAATGGATGCTGTATTCCAAGACTGGATGCTATATTCAACGACTGTATGTTATATTGAACCTCTGCATGTTATATTCAACGACTGGATGTTATATGCAACGACTAGCTTAAATTGCTCTTTATGTGCCTTGTGTTATAAGGAAAATTCATAAATACATTTTGAAATTTGTTATTTTTTAATGTTTGTTAAGTTGAAGAGTTGAGAAGATGCTAGTCTCTGTATATATAAATTTTTGTTTATTTTTGATAAAATTTACATATCTACGAAAATTGACTTATCCATTCTGCTCTGTATACGAACTCATTGGGCTTATATCTGGCATAGATTCAAAATGGCGAGGGTCATCAAATTCAATAAAACTGTTATTGATTCAAATTTAAAAGAGCGGGTTGTAGTTCATGCAGTTAGTGCATTCGTTTTTTCGACGCCATTTGCTGACATTACACTAAAGGCCCTTTACAGTATCCCAGTTGCAATAGGACAGGGGCTGACAAAACGTCTAGTCGTTCGGATAGGACAATAAACACAGTGTGCCACAGATAGAACACGTTCAAGATTTTCGACGGTAAATTTGAAATCGCAAAAAAAAGAAGGCTAATGCAGCTGTCCTGGCAAAAAATCCCTCATTGCACCCTTCGGGTGCAGGAGAGAAGATCGTAAAACAGCATTCATTTCCTTTTCTCTTGTAAATTCTAACTTTTTCTACAATGTTTTTCCCTGCAGTGTTTTCCATATAACAGACTATAACCCTAACTAAATAGAACGACTTAAATTATAATCGTAGCGCCTGATTACCCTCTATAAATTTAACTATATATAACAATTCCGCTATCGATTATATTGCATTGTTTATTTACATTGTTTATCACAGTTGGAATATATATTAAATTGACAATGTGAAGGGACATTCATATATACATTGCAGCATTAAAGGGATTGTTAAGCGTTTTACCAACTTTTTATTTATCTGGCACACTTATACCATTCCAATTTCCAATCAGAAATTTGTGGTTCTTGCAGTTGCACTAAAACCTTTAAGAGTTACGACGTCACCACCGTATATGCTTCTAGTAATATCGAAAAGCCTTTTTTACAGTGACGTCATAAATGTTTAGTTTAAAGTGGAATTGAAAATCGTTATATGAAATTAGAATGGTGTGAATTAATGCTTTCAGTGTCCCAGATACACATAAAAAGTTCACAAAACCTAACAACCTCTTTAATTAACACACACATTCAGCTTTTTTTTTTTAAAATAAAGCACCATAGAAAGCAAATAATGTACATTATATATCACTTTAACTACTTGTTGATGATACATGCTGATTTACCTTGACATCGGCTACCTGTATCACTCTTTAGGACTTCTGTAATTGATTAAAAACTGCAATTTTTAATAGTGTAGTCACATAAACCCTATTCATATTTACAGACTGACAAAGTTCTGCAAAATGATCACAATTTTTTAATTTTTTTGTAACAGCTGTTGAAATTTAATTGTAGGCAAACCTGACTTGAAGAGTGATACCGAAAAGTGAATTAAGGTCCATCAGCAAGTAAAACACATACTTAAACAACCACACCCTTGAAGACAATATTCATCTATATTAATGTGAAAAACAGAGTTCTGAAAACTAAAACATTGAATCAAATATTGAGCAGTAAAAGGAAAGAAAGAATCAACCATTTTTACAAAGGATGGACAGAATCCTGTATACAACTTGCCTTAGCCAAATCTCTTGACATTGATCTTTCTCAAATTATTCATTCTAATTAAAAGCTGAGTCAAATAAAATGGGGAGAGATGCTAGATAAGAACCCAAAACCAAGAAATACCTTCAAACAGCTAGCCTACATACAAACATGACTTGGCTATGCCTTGCTATGCCAATGTTGTTGAAATTATGGAAATTACAGTATACTTCAAGATTGAAATAATATATTTCCTTTTCTGCTGCATAAGCAATGCTTCAGAGACTCTGAATTCCAATAATAAGCCATCCAACTAATGATTTAAAAAATACGATGGCACAATAACATAAAATATTATAACAAACAAACCAAATCAAATAACTTATAAAAAAACAACTATCTTAGGAATTTTCTAATCTATATATACAAATAAAACTAACAAACATGAAATGTCGTAAAAAATAATTCAAGAAAATGACTTTTTTTTTCTTCATATTAACTGTTGAGTTCATTTCACCACCATTTAATCTATTGGACTAAACTACATATTATATATGTTTATCATTTTTGGTTTTGATCAAATCTAATGTTTTTATTCACAACTAATGAGTTCTGCATTGTTTCAGTCTAATAGGTATTTAGAAGCAGAGAGCATATATAACAAAATAACAAGGATATATATTATGGTATAACACACTTCATTTCATCTGATGACGACACATGTAAATTTTGTTGAAATGTTATCTTCCCTCTCTAAAAAGGGGGTTATACCATAAAATGTTCCTCACAGATTTTGTTATGCAATGAATATTTTAAAAGGTTGATATTTGGGATAAAATGTTAGTAGAATGACTTCATGGTCTAAATGTGTCAAGACCATATCGCTTTGGTGTATCTGACTAAATTCTAACCTATATAGAATAAAAAAATCTATGTCTGTTCCCACAACTGAAAGATAGACTGGACCATTTTAATTTGGAGTGCTGGACCTAATTGTGACCCATGTAAAGAGCTTGATATTATAATCATTATAAAAATATGCTGTTGAAAAAATTTTGAATTTTGATCTTATTTCTCATCTCCCTTCCATTTTTCTTCATCTTCTTTCTTAGATTCAGGTCTCAGTTGATTTCTCATTCCCCCTAAAACTTTTGATGTGGCCTCAGATGCGATGATTACTGGTTTAACCATTGTGGGCGGGATCTGTCTCAAAACTCCGCCTACGACACCTGTCAATCCTTTTTGTTCCTGTTCTTCTGTAGCAGCTCTCACAAGATTATTGGCTGCATCTCCAAATCCCTGAAATAAATGGGAATTATTTGAATAATTGTAATTGTGCTTTAAGAATTAAAATATGTTCCTCTAATCTTCCGTTTTCTTGGAGTCTGATGGTAATAAAAAATGTTTAAATAGCTTTCTTTAATTCTAGCCTAAATTCTTTAGATCACCGATGTCAAAAGGAAGATTGGCTCCTCTAGTGAACTGAGAAAACATCTGTCCAAAACAAATTCCTTAAAGTCCAAAGGCTAAAACATGGGCATTATGCTTACAAATATATAGTATACAAACAACATTGTACAAATATCACATATTCTTTATAACTCTTTTGCTTGATTTTTTGAATAATTTATAGTGTTCACATCACTTATTTAAATAAATGTCCAATAAATATTATGTTTCTTATAGATTTTGTGAACAATTCAATCTAGTCACATGACATATTTATGCAAAATTTGCAATAAATATTATGTTTCTAAAGGATTTTGTGAATAATTTAAATTGGTTTACCTCTTTAATAACAATATAAGCATTGTTAACTCCTTCTCTCAAATCAGATGGTTGACCTTTACGAACTCTATGATTCATGAATTTTTTATGTTTTATTTTAGGCTGTCTAACACTAGGTCCTGGTGACAACATATCATACGTTAATTCTGCTACATACTGGAATACAATAGACCAAAATTCATCAAAAACTTCATAAAAGCATTAAGAACTGTGATTACAAATATATATTCACAGCTTGATGGAACAACAATCATTGGTTAAAATTTTATGCAGCATTTCAATGTGGTTCCATGAGTACCAAGTGAGACACAGATTGAACCTGTTAAATAAAATTCAAACAGATGGTCCATAAAACAGTGTCTCTATATAATATGACCTTCATAATTACTAACATGGATTAAGTCTTCAGACCAATTATGTATAATTCCATTATTGCCGAAACTTTTAGAAATATCAAGAAAAAACATTAAATTTTTAAACTGAATTTTCAATACTATATCATTTTAACCTTCATATGACCTCTAGATACATTTAGAGTGTCACCTGATTGGAGATTACGTATCTCCTCAAGGTGAGCAAATATAAGATGCCACAGGCAGTACTTCTGAAAGTTAATCATGACTTCTAAACCTTATCACTTTGAAGAAATTGCAGTCATTATGACATTATAATACCTATACTGTAGGATAGTAAGACATTATTAATACCATTTTTAAATCAATTTTCAAAAGAAATGACTTAACTTATAAAATGAAATAAAATGTCTACCTGTATAGAAAGAACCAGTTTATTAGTTAACTCTAATAGAGCCATAGCTGTAGAGGTTGTAAATGAACTAGCTCCTCTCTGTATACCTCTCACTATTCTACCATCTTTCTTATACTGTTCTACTGGCAGCCAGAATAAATCTTTTATACCATGAACTAGAAAATCAATATAAAAATTTTCATATTCTGAATCAAAAATATAAAGATTTTCTTATACTGAATTCTTTTTATTGTAAACAAGATCTTTATAAATACCTAGAACTAGAAAAATAATGTAAAAAACTTTCTATTCACATTCAAAATAAATATTTTGTACCTTGAACATTTACTTTATTTAAAAATGACTTTTCTATTCCTATTGTAATTGTCACTAAAAAAGATGAATCTTACAGATTTTGCATTGACTATTGATGATATTTGCAATTCTTCTTCAACACAAAACAGTAAAAAAATACTTTGAATATTCAAGCAAAGTCTAATGCATGAGAGAATGAGATACTTTTGAACATTTCTAGCAAAGAAGAGCGCCATATTACCTATTTGAACAAATGAATGCATGGGTCCAACACCACCCAATATACTTGGCAGCTGATTTCTTCTGATATCTGTTAACCATTCATGTGCTGTATAAGCAAGTACCTTATCCATACCCAATAAACTGAAATATATCAAGTTCATTCTTCACATTTTCTGATTTCCTTGGTTACAATCAACTGCACTTCTGACTGATGTGCTAAGAAACCAGCTGGTAGATAGTATTTTCAATGAACTAAGCCCGAAAGTCTCAACTCAACAAAACCATGGCAACTTACCCATGTTTATAATTCAACCTTCGTAACTTTAATTCTGAAGAGTTCAGTTGAGCTAACCCTGCCAACAGACCAGCAAGTGTTCCCTGAATAAAGCAAAATTTTTTTTTAAGGGGTTCTATGGTATAGTCAGTTAAAGCTTTGAGAACTTAACATTACATCATTTACTTGGTTATGGTTCGTATCACAGTCATTGAAATTCTGGTGAGCATGAATAAGTCATCTTTCTTCATTGTTCAAGAGTTGACCTACCATAAATGGGTACTGATAATCTGTGGAAAGAACAATGCTAAGATGTTTGGACAAGGACCAGCTGATAGAAAGGATTCTTAATTATGAACCTTAGTTGTTATCCTTATAACAAAATGTATTTCCTATTAATGAGCAATAATGAGAGGTTTCATCCTGAGGATAGGCTGGAAGACTATTAAGGCCAGGAGACTGTCAGAAGCCTTAAGATTTCAGATAGTCTGGGTGGAAATTTAAGTCTTGATAAACAAATAAAGGTTGATTAATTGCTAGGAACCTTGAGTTAAGTATTGAATATTTTTGGTTGATAAATCAATATACCTGTTGCATATCCAATCTTTTACCATGATAGTCTAATTTGATATGAACATCCGGAGAGAATATAAAAGTTCTGAAAAATAAACAACATCATTTGGTGAGAAAATATTTCCATCATTCTGAAAATAAAATACCTAGGCCCTGTTCTACAAAACTTAAATATGATCAATTTGTTAGAAGTAAGGTTATATTATGTAGAATAGTTCTATACTTATGAAACGGTTCCCTAGCCAGTTCATATTTTGAATGATTCAGCAGTGCTATTAGATTCATTGTATATCCACCTTAATAGTTTGAACAATTTTTCAGTTGAAGATTTTAGATTATGATAGGAACATGTTTGATTTTTCTTTTCATTATATTCTACTATGCTAAGAACAGAACTTGTCAAATCTGAGCCAAATGATCTAATCTGGTTAGGCCAAATAGATCTGTGGTTTTCTTTAGCAACAAACTTACTTGATAAAAACAGGCTGACTTTCAGTTTCACCAACATCACAGGACTCTTCTGAGAGCTTAGCTTGTAAAGCTTCATCTTGTTCTAATGTCATTTCATCAAACTTGATAAGTTCATTCATTATTTCATCAGGTTCTGGTCCATCTTCTTGAGTCTTGTTGACTCCCATGACAGGGGCAGGGGTAGGGGGTGACACCCCTTTAGGTACATTACCTTGTTTCTGATCAGAATTAGCAGACACTTCGTAAGGATTAGAAGGTTTTTCTCCAGATAATTCCATGAAGAATGTTCGTAAGAAGAACAAAGAATCCTGAAATGGGAATTTTTGATAAATCTTTTAGAAGTAGAATATTTGTTTCATTATTGCTGACTCAGGTTATTATTTAGTGTCCTATTGTAAAATTTTAGACACATCTAATTATATGGATTGAACAGAAGTTTTGTGAATTTGTATGTATATAAGGAACACTGATAGCATCAATTTGCACCATTCTAATTGTCAGTCCGATGTCTGTGTTTCTTCAAATAAAATTAAAACAAAAGGATACAAATATATAAGCATTTTTATTGCCAGGAACCGCATTTATGAAAAATCGGAATAATGCAAATAGATGTAGCACCTCTTTACAATCCATTTTAATATAAAACTTATAAAAACTAACCTGATCAATATAAAACTTATAAAAACTAACCTGATCAATATAAAACTTATAAAAACTAACCTGATTGATATAAAACTTAAAACTAACCTGATTGAATTAAAACTTTTAAAAACTAACCTGATCAATATAAAACTAACCTGATTAATATAAAAACTAACCTGATCAATGTTCAATCTTAGTGGTAATAAGCTAACTTTTAAAGCACATTCTTGACTATGTAGGTTAGGATCAGGTCTAGTGTGTATAGCTTTGATTAATACCTAAACAATTAAAACACATTATTTAGGATAATCAGACAATGATAATATTATTACAGGATAAGATTAATGCATGTTACTGACAATTAAAATATAAATAAAGAATGATATTTTATTGATTTATGGTGAAGAATTAGGACAAAAAATCAGTAGAATTGGGTTTCCTATCAGTAGGTCCAGAGACAGCATGGAGAAGTGATAGAAATCCAACAACATTGGTATATCACACGTGTATGATAATTCTTTTAATCAAATTAATGATAGAAAAAGTTTATTTCGTCCTCCACTTTTTCTAGATATACTTAACTATAAAGAAGATTTTAGTGATCCAGTCATCTGATTGGTCAATCAAATAAAATAAAATCTATTTAAAATTTTGATTTATTTTCCAAACAGATTATTGTATTATCTAAGAGAATAAAGTCTGAGAGCTTACCATATTGGCATGGGTTTGTCTAGGTAATGATTCAGAGGTATATTGGTAAAGGAATTTATTAATACTAGAACTAGATAATCTATCTCGTATTTCAACTTCATGTATGATTAAAACTTGTCTTGCAGCTTGTACTGTATGCTGGGGATAGATATCATACTGGAAGCGTACCTGAAATTTAAATCATTTGGTAACCTTGGGTCCCTTAGTCCTGAATGTCTCAGTTTTTTTAGTGTGAAAAACTAAGTTACAACATGTTTCAGGTTTTGTTTCAATTCATTTCGCTCAAAAAATTAAGAAATGATCAGGTTGATGAAGATGGACCACCCAATGCAGTGATCAATGACAATTGATTTAAGGTTCTGTCACAGTTGCAAACTGTTTTCCTGATATAAACAGCATATGTTAAACTGTTGAGTGAAAGGATAACTCATCTTATATATCTTACTGCGAATCATAAATAATGAATTTAACAGCAAAATAAGTATTCCTAAAGAGATTGTAAAGACCTTAGTATTTAGTCTACACTTATAGCTTGCAATTAAACTGCAATAGTTTAAAAGCAGTTTTTAATTAATTGTTCAAATTTTCCAAAATTAAAAACACCACATCTTACTGAAAATTGGGACAGTGAAAATGGAAGCAATAAGTTCACCTGATTCACGTAAAAAATCAAAAGATAGCTTGCCAGGCAAGGTAACATACGCCCACTGGCAGCATTGAATTTGAAAAATAAATTGAGCAATGGCTCAAAAACATTCACTAAATGGATATTGAAGTCAAGGGCAAAAACTCAAAAACGGTTCATTGAAAAACTGTCAAATTCACACTTGACTGAGGTCTAATCAATTCCAATGCCCCCACCAAGTTTCATGAAAATCCTCTGAAAATTGGAGTCTCTACAGTGTCCACAAACAATTGTTGACAGACGGATGAGAAACAGTACATTCGAAATTCCAAGTTCCAGAATTCCAGGAATTTTTTTCAGAATCATATCAAAATCAATAGGGGTCTTCCTTGGATGTATTCCAGGAATTTTTTTCAGAATCATATCAAAATCAATAGGGGTCTTCCTTGGATGGTAATAAACAAATATACCAAGTTACAAAAAGATTCATAAAGAAATGGAGTCTCTACAGTGTCCACAAGCTTTTGTTTACAAACAGAACAATTTGAAATTCAAATCCAAGAATTCCAGGAATTTTTTTCGGAATCATACCAAAATCAATAGGGGTCTTCATTGAATGATAATAAACATGTATACCAAGTTTCAAGAAAATCCAATGAAACCTGTAGTCTCCACAGTGTCCACAAACAATTGTTGACAGACGGATGAGAAACAGTACATTCGAAATTCCAAGTTCCAGAATTCCAGGAATTTTTTTCAGAATCATATCAAAATCAATAGGGGTCTTCCTTGGATGGTAATAAACAAATATACCAAGTTACAAAAAGATTCATAAAGAAATGGAGTCTCTACAGTGTCCACAAGCTTTTGTTTACAAACAGAACAATTTGAAATTCAAAGTCCAAGAATTCCAGGAATTTTTTTCGGAATCATACCAAAATCGATAGGGTTCTTCCTTGAGTGATTATAAACAAGTATACCAAGTTTCAAGAAATTCCAATAAAAACTGTAGTCTCTACAGTGTCCACAAACAATTGTTGACAGACGGACCAACGGACCGACGGAATTTGAAATTCAAAGTTCAAGAATTCCAGGAATTTTTTTCGGAATCATACCAAAATGGATAGGGGTCTTCGTTGAATGGTAATAAACATGTATACCAAGTTTCAAGAAGATCCAATAAAAACTGTAGTCTCTACAGTGTCCACAAACAATTGTTGACAGACGGATGAGAAACAGTACATTCGAAATTCCAAGTTCCAGAATTCCAGGAATTTTTTTCAGAATCATATCAAAATCAATAGGGGTCTTCCTTGGATGGTAATAAACAAATATACCAAGTTACAAAAAGATTCATAAAGAAATGGAGTCTCTACAGTGTCCACAAGCTTTTGTTTACAAACAGAACAATTTGAAATTCAAAGTCCAAGAATTCCAGGAATTTTTTTCGAAATCATACCAAAATCGATAGGGTTCTTCCTTGAGTGATTATAAACAAGTATACCAAGTTTCAAGAAATTCCAATAAAAACTGTAGTCTCTACAGTGTCCACAAACAATTGTTGACAGACGGACCGACGGACCGACGGACCAACGGACCGACGGACAGGGGCGACAACAATATACGTCCACATTTCTATGTGGGCGTATAAAAACCTTTTTACAATTCCTTTAGGAACAGTTTCAGTACTTACTTTACTAAGTTGTAGTTCCATTAAAGTATCACAGTCACGACCTGGGCCACCTCGCATCTGCCATGATGGTTTTTTAATCACTGGTATTTCTTCTTTGGATAGACTTTTCCCAAAATCAGGAAGGTTAAATCTGCAATCAGAAGAGAAAGTCAGATAATCCAGATCAAGGACATAAAAAAAAAACCTTCAATATGGTTATACAGTAAATCATAGATTTAGAGATGAGATTTTAGAGATTTTTAAAGCATTTGTTGCATGCTGAAAATGGAATTCATGATTTATGACATATCTTAAGGAACTTGTCACTTAAAATGGATAAAGAATCTGAAATAAGGTCTTTTGAATCGGCCAGCAGATTATGAGACAAAGGTCAAGGCCAGATAATTAAAGATATGGATTGTAAAGTAAAATTACCGTTTAGGTTTTGGTGAATCACCTGAAGTTCTTCTTTCTCTTCCTACAAAACATAGGTAAGTGTTATTGTAGAGAGGATTAACATGTTTATTGACTTTACTTGGGAAGAGCTCATTCTATGCTGCCCACATGTTTCAGATTTAACAGCCAGATAGTGAGTCTGGATATGATGCTCTAAGTATAACACAAAATAATCCAACAAAATCATATCAAAATTATAGTACCAACACAAATATATATACACCTTTATAACATGTAATGATATAAAATCACAAGATCTTAACAGAACAAAAAAAACTAGGAATAAAAGGACAAACTTTATTACATGTAGCAGTGGATGTAAGTCAATAGTCAATTTAATATACCATTTATATATAAGACATAATCATAGAAATAGGTGTAGAAGAACAAAATATATGGATAAACTATTTCTAACCTTTATGTAAAACTTTGATATATCTTGTCCTTCTTTATCTATGCCCATTTCTATATGAGAACATGTGGAACGTTGAGTTAATAAATGTTAGAAATAGTATATGCATATATCTTGTGCTTCTGTAGTCAATGTAATAACATCATTACCAACCTTTGGCTCTGTTAGCCATACCAAAATCTTTACCACCATACATATACCATATTACTGTTAATTCTTTTAAGGTATATCTACTATCAGGGGTAGGGAAGTCATCAGGTTGTTTTAATAAATCTGTTTTACCTATCGGTGGTGCTATATAATTCTCTACTATCACTATTGGTTCAGTGGTTAATTTTCTCACTGCTGGCTCTCCATCTTTAGGCTTTAATATAGAACAATTTAAATCAAATACTTATTATGTATACACTTAAATGCCACTTTTGAGGCAGCTGCTTACAGAAGGTTGTTCTAAAGACCAATTTAATGAGTTTAATATGTTTATGTATGCAGTTAAAACTGCTTCTTTGTATCAATAAGCCTTATATCATACTACATGGTATGTTTTCATTGGTTTAAAATCATGTTAGAAGTAAAAGAATGTTTTACAAAGTCTGTTAGATTACAAATGAGATGAAAAACATCAGAACAAATAAAGTTCATTCATCTTCCTGCTTGATAATGACAAGAGGAAACTTGTTGAAATGTCGCAGAATAAATAAACTCAGTAATTGTTATTCCATAAAAGTTATTATTATTATTAAAAAAAGTGAAGTTGTAATTAATCTTAATCAAATTGTAATCTGTCACCCGACAATCAAGAAAATATAAACTATATTTTAACACTATCTACTCACAGCTATACCCCATCCAGCATCATCAATAATACAGAATTCTTCATCATCACTAAACTTCTCTGTTTTATCTGAGTACATACTACTGGACATAGAATCACTGGATGGTGACGCCACCATCTCTCGTAAACCACTGAGACCATATTGTCTTGTTCCCTCGTTGCCTTCTGATACAAAAAATATTTCACGTCTACCTTTCTCACGTTCTGGTGATTCTAAAAAAAGAAATTTTAGAAGCTATATCTAAATTCTTTTTCTTGATCTGGGGCCTTATTCTCCAAAACTTAAATAAGATAAAATCCATATTTTAAGAAATACAGTTAAAAAAACAAAATTTAAAATCAATTTTAGTGATTTACCAATCAGATGACTGGAAGACTAAAATCATTCAGTTAAGTTTACAAGAAAACGGCTCAGGTCACACAAAGAATTTTTTTTAAGCCAGAAACAGAAGCCACAAGTTGAAGGACTTTCACTTTCCCTCACTCCCTTACTAACTTCCCCCTTCTCCTTTTTAAAATCTCGGAAAAGAGGTTACCTGAACCAGAAGTTGAAGGACTGGATTCTCTCATGGCATCAGCCATCATGGTATTGACTTGTTGTATACAGGATTCAGTCATTTTACTGGTATTATCGGATGGTACGGAGGATGACTCACTTACATCACTGGTTAAAGATAACTTAAACAGACAACAACAAGAACTGTTTCAGAAAGAAGCAACTATAGTTTGCAAGGATAGCCTTTTACATATATAACACAAGATAATAAACATGGGATAAAACACACTTCTTTAATACATGGGTACATAGCATTTTAACATATTATGTACCCATGTCATAAAAAAGAATGTAATTTGTGTTGAAACCTTGTGTTATATATGTGCTCCTTGTTTTGTAAATGTCGTTAACAAATCTTATATACTTTCACAAAGGATATTTCCTACAAGCTGGTCCTTGGCCAAATTTCTTCCTTGATTTTTAAGATTTTCACACTGGACTATTAAAAGATAAAATCTTGATCATTGTTCATGTTTTCATTCATTAAACACTTGTAGAATTCTGCCTTTTCTCCATATCCCAGCTGTCATATTTCTGGGAAGCTTTTTTTTTTATGATATTAAAAAATGCGACAACTATCGCGGATCGCATTAATTTGTACTTGCATTTTAGTCTCTATACACCACGTCGCATTAATTTGTTGACGCATTAATTTCTAGCCTTACAGTACCAAAAGGAATAGAGCAAATGAATTCAGAACAGATTATCATATGATATTGGTGATGACTCGATCACTTTTCAAATCACAGCCCAAGCACATTTTTAATTTTACTAAAATATGAAATACTTACTGAATCCTCATCTCTATAAGATTCTTCATCAGTATTACTAGTAGCATAGCTGTCGTCATGGTGATCAGGTGACTGGTGTTGAGGTTGAAGGTCACCTTCTGTAGCGAAGTATTGTATTAATTCAGCTAATGCACTACAGGAATCTGAGCAGGTTCTGATATTGATACGGTTGGTATGGATACGAAGGTCGGTTTTGGGGTATTTCTGAAATGAAAATTAAAACGAATTTTAAGACTCAATTCACTTGGCCAATAAAAGAAAACCCAAACACTAACAATCTTTTCCATGAAATGGACCCTTATTTCCAAAACAACAGTTTGCCAACATGTTGGTAGCAGCCTATATATCAATCATTCAGAAATAGTTATCTCCCTTAGATAAGCTCTCAAATCTTAAGGTGTTTTTACCTGATTCTTGCCATCACTGGTTTTCAAAGATAATTCCAATCTTTCTAAATCACCCACACAAACATATTCTGAAATAGAAAAATACCTGTGAACAGCAGCCACTTTTGCTCATATACTTTGGATATATTACATCTACCAATGTATATTGATCCACTGATAGTACACTCTCAGCCATAAATATGTAATAAATTATAAACCTACCATCTTTAATATTCACCTCCATATATTGTTTATCTGACAGATATAGAGCTGCATCATCTAACTGAAACCTACAGGAATATATAGAAGGAACAATATCTATTATTTCAAATTTAAATACAATCAATTGTTCAATATTCAAGATTCAGAACATGAATCAGATAGCCCTTAATTCCTTAATGAACTTCCCCACCAAATACATATACAATATAATTTTAATCAGTATGACATAGTATCATGCATGTTAGCCTAGTTCATTTTCAAAAGTAGGGGTGCTATTGTTTCTTTATTGTCAAGCTTGCTAATCATGTTATGGCTTAAAAAGTAAAAATTAAAAAAAACAGTCATTACAACTGACTTAGTGTTAAGCGTGTTCCGATAATAATCTGCATTTTACGGAGAGTCGTACCTAAGTAATCATTCGTATTTAATCTCAAATTAAATAAAATTTTGAGGCTGTATATAAAAGTGAACCTTACCGTAATAATGATGTTTGTGAACCAGTGACTATATTACTAGATATACTAAACGTATCAGCAGTTAACATTGATCTTAATGGTAAATATAACGGTCTGAAATAGTAACCCATATCTTATTAATAAACAGATCAATATGTATCTATACTTCTTACAGATTTCTCAGACAAAAAATCATTCGCAGGTTCTCAAGGTATCTGTCTTTTGGCTCAACCTTGGCACTGATCTTTCCCAGATTACCTATACCCATTTACATCTGGGTGAACAGGAATATTCAGAAAAAATGAAATTAATGTATCAAAAGAGTAAAGTGTACACTTACCTATAGTCTATAGAACAACTCCATAAATGTAGATGTAATTGTGTAACAACTTTAGGTACAATATATCCTAATATAGGATAGTCTTGTAGATCTAATAAATCTAACGCCTGTAATAGATATACCGGTAATTGGTGATGAAAACAGACAGATAGACCTAAATCAATTAACATGTTTCAACCAATTTAATTTAAAGGTAAAGTTGTTTAAGGAAAAAAACTTTCATGTGTATTAATTAGGGGAACTTAGAAGCTGTATTTTTATCATTTCATTTCAAGTTTGATGTATGTGGATCCAATATTTCCTAATTAACATGGCCAAAATACAATGATATTTTTGCAAGTTTGAATAGATCTTGCTGCAGCAACCTTAAACTTAAACACACACAAGGACTAGAGATAACATTGCTCAATTGATATTAGTTTGTTTGAGGACTTCTATGAAAACACTTCAAACTTTTCATACCTAAGTTTACTGTTATTTTTCCTATTTACAATAATTTAACAATGAGCTAAGCAATACGGAAATACTATATCAAGTGTTTTAATGTACACAGTTACAACTACAGCAATACTGTATCAAAAGCTCTGACAATTATACAAATAACTTTACCTGAGTAATCCAACTTTCTGATGATTCACTCATTCTATGGTGTAAGGTTCCACCTTTAACACAGACTGATACTGTATAGTCCTGTTGAGATAAAAACATAACTTTATTATACTTCAAATCAGTTAAAATATCTTTACAAAGACACTTAATTATCATAACTTACTCTTTTCAGTAAATACAAAATTTGCATAAGAAGAAATTTTTTTTTTTTATTGATATAAGAAGGCAAAAATTGAAAATAAAAATCTGTACAAGAAATAATAAGTTAATCAAAATCTTGTCCAAAGAATAGCAACAAGGAGTAAAGTTGTATTAAGATACCTTTAACTAAACTAGATCAAAGGTTTTCAAAAAGAGTAAGCATGATCTGCTGACCACACACATATGTTGAAGTGCTCATATGATCATTTCCCCTCCTATGCCAGAATTTACATAATACAATGTGCTAGTTTGTTATTCAATATGTTTCAATAAAAGAAAATTTTTTTTTAACAATTTCTCTTTGTTCTTTATTAATGTTTCAGGTGTATCCTTTAAGCAATTTAACAAAAGTGAAAAGAATGGAGTTTTACGTCCTACTCTACTGTTTATATGCAATTTCAAACTAGCAAGCCTTACCTTAACATTATTAATGGTATCTAATTTTGATTTAACAGCTACGGTTAACATATCTTTACTATCTGTACCCACACCAACTTGACCAGCAAGCTTAGATGGTATACCTCGAACACTACGTCTAATACACGGATGTAAACTTCGGGTCTGATCACTTTTTAATGAATCTAACGCTCCCTCACCACTTAAACTAGGATCCGTTAAACTACCTATAGGATTGAAGACATGAAGATCTTGTTAAGGGGAAGTAACACTGTTTATCATATGTTGAGACAAGATAACAAAAAAAATCTTCCTGATTCACATAAAATATTTTAGATGACTTCTCTACAATACCTTCAAGTTATGAGAAAATGGCTCTTAATTTGAATATTTTGACAGAAACTATTATTAAATGACATACCATTATCACATGATAAGACTAAGACAAAAAAAAATCCGCCTGATTCACATACAAATTTCAGAAGACTTTTTTATAATACCTTCAGAAAATGGCTCTAAATAGGAAATTTTTGATATAAACTATTATGAAATAACATACCATTATGACAAAGGTCTATTTTATTGGCTTGAAAACAGAGATATCTTAAATAAGGATCTCCGTTATGACAAACAACAGAGAATAGGACGGTATCATCTATCACAGCTAGTAGTTCACCATGTTTCTTTTCATCGTTCTATAAAATATAGATATCAGTTAACACAGTGTGAAATTCAGTGAAACAACATGGTTTAGGCTCTCTATGTTATATCTATATATATATATATTTCTAGATGTTTAGATTATTATTTTAATAGTAAATACACAGGCTGAAATATGTCAGTTGTCTGGGGATAGTGTGAAACTCTGATTAACAATATAATTCAAATTCAAATTGTGTATTAATATCTTGTAAAGGATCTATAATTGATTTATTGCCTAACACAGGCTGCAAGAGAGCAGTTGTCTGAAGATGGTACAGTGTGAAACTCTAAGTAACACCATGTTTCAGACTCTCTTTTTATATCTATGCCTAGCGTTACAATTGATAACTATATTAATTGTATTAAATGGGCGGAAGAAGATCAGTTATCTGGAAATGATGAACAACATAATAAAATTCTACTATAATATATCTAAATCACTTAACAATTGATGTATTGCCGAACTCAGACAGATCTAACAAATCACACAACTCCAAGAGAATTTCTGATACTTATTAACTTTACCTGATAAGCAATATTGGCTAAAAGTTTACCATGACCAATATTTAAACTTAAACACATTTTACTCTGTAAGGAAGGTGAATGTGTTGTTTGTTTCTTGTGTTTATTTTCTCGTATAGAATAGTAGTTTAAAGACTCATCATCTGAATCAGAATCTGAAATTTATCAAATATACATCGATAAATAGGTTGTACATCCTGAGGACTTAAGGTCTGTCGGGCTTATCAATGTAGTACAAAGTAGAACAATCAGATTAAAGTGATTCTTAAGACCTGGATTGTAGCTAAGTTGTGTTTTGGAGGAAAAAGCATAATCATATTAATATTAAGGCAAATAATATATATACATATAGATAATTATGTTTTATATTTGGGGCTGGTTTGATCAAAACACTAGCCCTCACCCCAAGAAAAGAACAGATTTCTCTAGGCAAGTATTTAGAGTCACCCTCCCTAAAATATTGGACTCCAGGGTCATTCTACAAGATGATGCAGTGCTGATTTTGTTGAAATGTCACTTGCACTAACCTCCTAGAAATTAATCCAGGACCTTTAGATTAGCAAGCAAATCACTGAGCTGCCTTAACCCAGGAATTAAAAAATATTTACCTGAATTATAATGGAGACCAGATTGGGCCATTTGAAACAGATCACCGGCATTATGAGGTGACAATACATTAAAATTGTAGCCTTGTGATACATGATGTATCTTCTCTTGTGTATTAATAGGAGATGGCGCCATCGGTTCCCATAGCAACAAATCATTGTTTACTCTAAAAATACAGATCATAACATTATATAGGTACACTTTTCTGTGAGGTCAGCCATGTTTCTTTAAAAACAAAGAACTGTACAGAAAAATACAAATTCATGAAAAGAGGTATCCCAAATGGCTGTTGATTTGGTCATATTTCGAATGAATATATCTAAAAACAAGATGTACAAGCTAGTCCTTACAAGACTTGGGTAATTTCCTTGAGAATATCCTAACAAATGATGTCATTCGTGTTCAGGCATTCTTACAAACTGAACTACAACCCTCCTCAATCTTCTATTTAATACTCAAACAACCCGAATGAAAATCAGTAAAGATATCTCACCTATTATAAAGCAACTCAAAGAACTGTTTACTATGTAAAACTCCAACAACATTTGGTAGAACTATTTCTACTAATAATTTAGTATTACTACTTTCTTTCTCTCTAAACTGTTTCAATTCTTCTTCATTTCCAGGTAGTACCAACTGAAAATATATCAAAAATAACTGTCTCTTCAGTATTTAGTCTTTTTATTTTAGTACAACACATTTACAATTGTTCTATATGAAACATTAACAATGTGATACAGTTTGCAATTAGTGGCGTCAATCATCGTTGCACACTTTTTTATTAGTGGAAAAGCAGGAACCACAGACATCTGATTGAAAATTAGTGCAAATTGATGCATTCATGTCTCTGATACACATAAAACTCTTTACAACCCTTACAAAGATAAAAGTCAGATTTCAAGAATTTCAGCAAATTAACTGGATAACAAAACTAAATTTGAAATTAAATTGACCAATCAAATAACTAAATCCAGTAAGTTACGATTTTGATAACAACACCCCTAGATAATAAATCGCCTAACACAAACAAACCTCTTCACAAGTATGCTTAGGTTCAGGATGGGATATAGATGTAAGATCTTCCTGCTGAAACATAAACTTCTTGGTGGAGAAGGGCGAGGGGTCGGACTTCGCGAACTGACAGGCTCCATTTAAAGAATCTTGAGGAGTAGTATCACTGGAGTCACCATGTTCGTCTTGTTGAAGAGCAGATGAGATCTGATGTGATGTTATCACCAGACGCGGCCAATTAAAACCTTCGTCTTTCTCTGAATTATCACAGGTATCATCAGATGTTATACAAGCTATTAATATGGGAGTACAGTCCTCTTGGAAAAATGCTGAAATTGAAATAACATGATGGATGTGACAGAACAAAAGGCTATTGTACCCAATAAAAATCCATAGTAATAACGATTCACAGGACAAAATGAAATCCAAAATTCAAAAGAACATACATATATGTATGGAGATATATTGGTAGCAGTTAAGAAACTATACAGATTCTCAGTTCAGATAGCTATTGAGCTTACTGTCATACATGTAAAACTATTACATCGTTCTTAAGTCATAGAAATAACAGACACAAACCTAGTTTGAGTCTATTAAATTACAACATCAGACTTAATCAGATCAAATGATGTGAAGAATTATGATATTTTCTGGTATAGAAGAGTATTTTGGCATAGTCAAGCCTTTAAAATGTCCCCTAAATGTCTTTGTGTCCTGATTTTGTTTACTAGGTCAGACGGGGCGTTCTTGTATGTACCGGCATATTAACGTGCCGAAAAACCACAATAAACCTACCTGATATATCACTACAAGTAAACTCTAATTTACTTGATTCATTTGATCCACTATTTACTTGAGTTAAAAACTTAAAATTGCGTAACTGTAGAATTAATATTTCTTTATGTAAATTACGTTGCCACCAGGGTAGTCTTTCTGTTGATGATCTTAAATCTGGTTTTGGAAATCTGAAGTCAAGAGGGACAGAAATATTTGAAATGACATGGAGTTTTACATCCTAATTTTCTTGGAAATGCTATCTAGTGTGCAATTAGGAAATATTGGTAAGGCAGATCTTCTTTCAAAACCACAGTATCTTTATAATTCATAATTCATAATTTATAACTCCTTTGCTACATCAAAGGCACTAAGCAAAGAACTTCACACCCCACTACTGAATTTTCAACCTAGCTCGACCCCTTCCCTTAACATAATTTCAATTTATTTACCTAATACACAGTGTAGCTGACTGACTAGTTAAAGTAACATCTAGTTTATTTGTAGGTACCTCATCCATAATAGCTTCATTAAACAACTGAAATTGATATAGTGCAATATTGAATAATCCAGTAAGGATGTTAAAATTTAAAGAATATGAAAGGAGATGACAGTGAAGAATATTGTACAAAATAACTAAGTCTACAATTAACTTATTTTAAGTCTGTATCAGTGAGAGCGTCGGAATACGTGATGTTACCACTTACTTGCTATGCCATTTTGATGATTTTTTAAGACAAGATGCACATTATATTCTGTTTTTGTTTCAATGATCTCTTAAATCTTTTGAGTACAAGAAATCTAATGCCACAATACCAGCTTGTTACCCATTGTCACTACCTTAAAGCCTTGTAGACAACAATCCTACTGTCTGAGCTAAGCCATTGCTACAAACTTATTGCCTAGAAGACAACAATCCAGCATGCCTCCGACTGAGCTATGCCACAGTGATAATATTAACGTAACATTGAATCATTGTCGTTGCTTTTTGTGTCCCATGAGAAGTAAATCACATGGTGCTTGATTATAACAACCAAACCAACAACACTGAATCCAACTACCAGTACCAACTATTATGAGCACCATCAACTACCTAGTTTGCAATAGCAGCATCCAGTTGAAAGCAAACATTAACTTATCATAGTGATAATAAAAGTCAAGGGGGTGTTGACATGATATTGGTACTTACCATACTATTATATGGTCGATTATAGTCATTATAGAGATTGCTGGTAGATTTACTCTCAGGCCCACTATAGGTATCATTGTTTAATAGTGTAGACAACCGGTCAATAAGAGTTATATCCACCTCACATTGTAGCTGACCAAATTCCCCATTAATCTTAGACTTGGAATCACTTTGACTTGAACTTGTGGAAGACTGGATAATAAAAAAAATTATTGACTCAGTTATCAAGTGAGATTTAACAAGTATTAAACACTTAACTAAATTCAATGGTAGTGTTTGTATTAGTTTTTTGCATTTAAGTATAGTTATTAGGTTGGAAAACAAAACAGATTATCATTAGCAATGCTTTGATTTAAAAATAAAATGTTAAGTGTAATTGCAAGTGCTTTTGATCTCTTTTACCACTCATTAAGGACTTGTGGCAATCTACATTCTCCAACCATAGAAGTCCTAATCTAAATACTAGGCAAAAAAGATACTTTTAATAATTTTAGGCCACTATTTTGAGAATCATAGAAGATGCATCCAGTGACTGACTAACCTTTGTTTTTTCACCGGATATAAAATGTAGTTTAACTGCTGGGATGGTATCATGAAGACTGGATGAAAAGTAGGAGGCTGGTTTGACATCATTTTGGGTAAATGTTAGTAGCTGAAAATAAAAAAAGTAAATATCAATCATAAAACTAGAGCCGTACGCCTAACGGCACTAAAGCAGTTCGTACCGTTCCGGAAAACATCGCCGTATTCAGAATAACACATTATGATTCACTATATGAAATTACAGTACACAAAGATCGTATTAGTTACTTGGTGTATCTTTTATCTAAATAAAACTGTCATTTAAAATAAAGATTTATCTCTTATCATTCAATATGTCATTCATTATAACATTGGGTAGTAGAATCATAAGATCCTGCAATTTGTCGCAAGTTGACTAGGTATAAAAAATTAACAACGTGGCTTTACATCTTTAAGTGTATATTATAGA
This sequence comes from Nipponacmea schrenckii, assembly GCA_030562195.1. Taxonomy (NCBI): domain Eukaryota; kingdom Metazoa; phylum Mollusca; class Gastropoda; family Lottiidae; genus Nipponacmea; species Nipponacmea schrenckii. Next base: position 3,911,668 of record CM060199.1, read on the forward strand.
GTCGCGCCCCTTTAAAATTTCCAAAAAAGAAAAAAAATTTTAAATACTTCCAATGGTTGTAATTTCCTTCCAAATATTCCATATAATACATCGCCCACAACAAGAAATAAACAATAATCTCTTTTATTTAAGATATATAATAGGGTTAGAATCTTTTTAACTGGGTGTAGAACGATTTAAAAATAAATTTGGATCGCTGAAACTCATATCTTGTAGATCGCCTAAATTAACGATTTATAGGAAAAACACGCAAAATTTGTATACCAAATTACAAAATTTTTAAACGCGCAATTTTGACTAAAATACCAAGTTTGATATATTAATGGAAAGATGTCATTAAGCGTAAAAGGAATATTTAAGAGATTCTGTCCTATGTATATTAGGTCACGTGATAGAGCTCTTTAAAATTAAAATTTTGATTTTCAATTGGCTGCAAAACCGGAAGTGAACATCGGACAACAAAAGTGAAGATACCATTGGGCAGATATAATCAAGGGCAACCTTTGTAGTCAAAAGGTCACCAAAGGTCAAGGTCGCGAAATATGAACCTTGAAAGTTTTGACAATAACTGAAAAATTTCAACCAGAAATAAAAAAAAGGCGAAATTCAAAAATCCCTTCCCATACTTTTTTGCACAATAGATTATGTTTTTAGAAAATCTAAACTCATTAGAATAACAAATTAGATTTAACCCTGAGGCCCCATTTTGAGTTTTACAAAAGTTAGTCATATCAAGATGGCGGCTGATCCATTACTTCCGATTCGGATTTTCTTAATTACAATCATCAAATAGACAATTGTAGCTAATTGCAAAATCAATTTTTCAAATATCTTCAATTTTTCCGGAAGTGCAAAATTCAACTTTAAAAGCAAATAACATCAAAACCGGAAGTGATATCGAAATTTTGAAAATTAATTATAGTTCGCAATCAAAAAGTCTATATATCTGTAAATTTCAGATCGATCGAAATAAAATTGTAGAAGTTGACAAAACCTCAAAAATTAAAATTAAAAAAGTCAGCGACAAAGTTGGGAAATGTATAATTCCTAAATTGCTATCTTGTAAACCAAGATTGAAAGCAATCAAAACACAAAATTGATTAAAAACTTGCGTGATAGTTGGCTATAGTTAGTCATAGCCCCTTACGTCATTTCCAGTTGGACCAAATGGCGTCAAAATACATACATTTTCCAGAAGAAATGTTAACAGTTTCCATGTGGCATTTGTAGTTTTGGCTGGGCGCGATGGGGGGAATTCGAAAAAAAAAAAAAAATTTCGAAAAAGCGGTGCGTTTGATAGAATGCACTGCAATTAAAATTTTCAGCAGGCCCTAGGCCCATCCGAAACTATTGCTTTATTCTTACGTCATAGAAATAACAGACCTTAACCTAATTTAAGTCTAAACAATGCCAGAATTAGTGAGTAGAATGATGTGAAGGGTCATGATATTTTCAGGTATAAAAATATAGTTCCTGATTCTGGTGACTAGGTCAAACGCCTTCTCGTATGGCCCTAGTCCTAGTCTGGGTTAAGTTTACTAGTTCTGAACACAATGATCATGGGTGTGGCACTTAACTCATTCAATAAAAAATGACATGAAATAACAATAGATGTCAGATATTATCTCACCTTATGCACAGATATAAAAGGTTGATGATGAATATCATTACTGAATATAATATTCAATAAATGACATGAAAAAACAATAGGTGTGACACCAGTTTGATATAGATATTGTCTAATGATATTTGTCAGTTGTCAGATTTATAATTCTTTAATAGAATATATATTGGGCCATAAAATACCATAAAACATTCATAAATAGTAACTCATAGACTTTCATAAACATATCCTTTTTATCATCACAAGTATCATAGGATAGCTGTTGGACTTATATCTATCACAAGAAAGATATAAATAGGAGATATGTTCAATTGTCTCCATTTTCTGTACAAATGTTACACTATGCTTTTTATAGGATAGCTGTATATAGGACAAACTGTAGCTGTTAAAGACCTCTTTTGTCAAACATTAAAGACCCCTTTTGTCAAATATTAAAGACCTCTTTCGTCAAACATTAAAGACCTCTAGTGTCAAACATTGAAGACCTCTTTTGTCAAACATTAAAGACCCCTTTGTCAAACATTAAAGACCTCTTTTGTCAAACATTAAAGACCTCTTTTGTAAAACATAAAAGACATCTTTTGTTAAACATTAAAGACCTCTTTTGTAAAACATAAAAGACCTCTTTTGTTAAACATTAAAAACCCCTTTTGAAAAAATTTAAAGACCTCTTTTGTAAAACATAAAAGACACCTTTTGTTAAACATTAAAAACCCCTATTTAAAAAATTTAAAGACCTCTTTTGTCAAACATTAAAGACCTCTTTTGTCAAACATTAAAGACCCCTTTTGTCAAACATTAAGGACCTCTTTTGTCAAACATTAAAGACCTCTTTTGTCAAACATTAAGGTCCTCTTTTTTCAAACATTAAAGACCCCTTTTGTCTAACATTAAGGACCTCTTTTGTCAAACATTAAAGACCTCTTTTGTCAAACATTAAAGACCCCTTTTTGTCATCAAACATTAAAGACCCCTTTTGTAAAACATTAAAGACCTCTTCTTGTCAAACATTAAAGACCCCTTTTTGTCATCAAACATTAAAGACCCCTTTTGTAAAACATTAAAGACCTCTTCTGTCAAACATTAAAGATCCCTTTTGTCAAACATTAAAGACCCCTTTTGTCAAACAATAAAGACCCCTTTTGTCAGAACTCTCTCACATATTCTTCATTGAGGTGGAGGTATGAGAGCGGTCTCCCTCTTATTTGTATCTATTTACATAAATGACCTGACTTGTCTTACCCCATATTGGGATGATGCTGCCCCCTCCTCCCCTACCCTGCCTCTTACACCGCTATACTGGTAGATGTGAATCATTATATGCAAAACAACTCCCCCTCTCCCCCTTCTGCTTCTTGCTTTTTGCTTTTATGACATAAAAAAAAAACTAGCTTATTCATTAACTGAAAAGTAGTAATGTTCATCAATTGATAACCTTTGTTAAAAGTCAACAAGGTAAATGAAAGACTATACAGTGTTCAAGTGACTAGACAATTATCAACATGATGAAACAAGCTACAAAAAATGTCTTCAGGTAATGAAATGTCAACATTAAACACCACAAAAATCAGCTTTATCAGATAAACCTGAATAATACATATCCTGATCAGGGTGATACACTCAACTAGTTTATATCAATATTACGGTCTGGGGCTGTCATATTTTATGTTCTTTACTGCATTGCAAAACAAAAAAGGAATTGAATGGAGTTTTAAGTCCTCCTCTTATGCACCTTATGGGCTAATGAAGAGGGAATTGCAAAGCACGGAAGTACAGATTTGCAAAAACTTGAAATATTCCAAGAAAAAGGCTTTACAATGGATAATTTGATTTTTTTTGGGGGGGGTACAGAGGTGCCTGGAATCCACGGTGCAAAATACTTTAAAATTATGATTGAAGTTATTCCATTCAGTTAGACTTGTTTTGCAAGCAGGAAAAACCTAAGTGAAATGAGAAAATTGTAAAAAATTGAGGAGACAGTGATGCAATCCCTCAAGGATCCTGAAAAGGGTAATTGATAGAAAAATGATGAAACCTTCGTTTAGAGGGGTGGAGGAGGAAATGGGGTTCACATATGAAAAAGTCTTCACTCAGCCTTACTATGGTACCCAAATGCACCTAAATATAATGAAATTCAAAATACATTGCTATTCATTCAGTATATTTAAAAGAAAGTATAAGGTATTTTTAAGATCAAAGGTAATTAAAATGGTTTAAAATTCCCTGAACAATGTGATATTGGAATTCAGGGGTGAGTGGATGTGTGAGGGACCCATGTCCTTATAAAAAATATCCTTCCTCAGCCTTCTTAACCTCATGTACTTAGATATAAGATTGATATATTACAATAGTTTAAAATAACATTTAAATAAATAATTTAGCCCGAAGCACTTAGAGAGAATAAATTTATATTTGATTTATTTCATCCTAAACAACAAAGTCAAGTTGACATTCAATTCAACATTGATAGTATCATCAATTTACCAACTGATAAACTTGAACAGACTACCTGTATCCCTTTTCAAAATCCAAATATTCCTTCAGCTAATAAACAATGAAGAAATCAGCGGGCAAAGCAGTCAATAAGAGGACTTTGAAAAGAAAAAGAAAGAAAGAAACAACTTAGGTTCACAAGTCTGCCATGACAGGGATCCTTTCTACCAGCTGGTCCATTTCCGGATTATCCGTACCAATTTAAACTTGGTGGACTGGAATTATGAGTAAAAATGACTTATAAAAGGTCATTGGCCTTCTACACACTGATAGAGATTCCAAGCAAATGACGTCATGACGTAAAGAACCAATGCTCTAACCACTGTGCTATAGAATTTCACACAGCTATAGAACCCCTTTGATGCGATCCTTCAAATACATTGATATTTTATGCATTTGTATGAAATCTAACTTTCAATATGTAACTCTGTAATAGATACATGTATTGCAGCAGGTTGTATCACAATGTATCAATTCCCAGCTGTATTGTCCAAGCACTAATCTGAACCATTGAATAATAGATGACATACCAGAAATTTATAGACAAGAAAGCAAACAGGAGAGGTTCAGTATTGTTGACTATAAAGAGACATCCAAAGAGACAACTATATTTTATAAGGATAACATCTTAGAACATATGTTCATGAAGATCTTTTCTACCAGCTGGTCCTTGGCCAAACCACTCAGCATTTTTCCCATGTTTTATACTTATTTACAATTTTGTTGACAGGAATAATGAAGAAAGATGACTTTTGCAAGATCAACAGACTTTCACAAGATTGGAACCCTCAAACCAATTTGTTCAAAATAACCAAGCAATTGATGTAATTCCAACACTCTAACAAACTGAGCTACAACAGGTCCTCAGATAATCTTTCAAGTAGTCATCAAATAGTACAAGCTTCAGTCAAATGATGCATGTTTAAATTTACTGTTTCTTTACTCTAAGATTGAAATTGACATTGTGTCTAGTACAAATACTGAATTTGATCTCCTTCAGATAAAAGTTATTTTAGAAACTGACGCACAATGTTTTCACTATGTCAATAGAACTATTTGTTTATTTTCTGGAAATGTTCAACTTGAGTATGACTAAATTTTATATTTAGACAGCCCAAAGATAAAGTATATACAATTTGGGTCAATAACATTTTCTTATATATGCAGCCTCACATAAAAGGTAGAAAAAAGATGTTAGAATTTTAAAGGATGCATAAATATGCTGAAATCAGCTGATAGAACTCAATTTCAGCTTTTTCTTTCTCATCTGAATATTTGCATAACATTACTATAATTATTCAATTTTTCAATGAAACAAAAATTTGTGTATTACTTTCAGAATTGTAATTCAGCATAAGGTTCTCTTACAATTCAACAAAGTGAAAACTGCTTACAGCATGTGAAATATCAAAATGTCCTGGATGTTGAATTGTAGAATAATTTGAGTGTTGGATTTCACAATGGAAAGTATAGATTTAGATGACTATACAGCTAGCTGGAATCAAGCCCCAGCAGCTGTTAGTCTTAGACAAAATCGAGATGACTTTGAATTGAACTTTAACACTTAATGAAGAAAAGATGGAGGTGACCCTTAAGCACTTGATAAGAGACAAAAAATATGCTTGGATCAAATCCTCAAGATCTGAAAAAGGCTGCTGGTTACCTAAATTAAAATATTATTGAATGTGTATAAGCATGGTTTTGTGACCACTGACAATATCTATCATATCTAAGACAAGCCTTATCTGTGATGATCTCATTTTTAACTATTTTTCTATTTCATCCTAAAAATTAAAGGATGTATTGTAATACACTATAACTTTAACAATGACACTGTCTTTTTCATCATAGCTCATACAAAATCTCATACCAAATCTTTTTTGGGATATATTGTCAACTTAATATCACTTAATCATATCAAATTATCTGATCCATGTAAAACATAAACTAAAGTATAGTACCCTATCAAAATAACAAAAGTTACAAATAAAAATTCATATTCAAACTTAAATAATGGGAAATATGAAATTAGATAATTTTCGCAATATTTCAAAATATACACCAAATCCAAAGAGTCTGTAAATATTTAAAATACGGGGTGAGAAGTAAACTGATCTGACTCACTGAAGACAAAATAGAAAGTGAGCAAAACTGACCCAGGATTCTAGAAGAGGTGGACTAATCTGAATATAATAGTAATCATCTATTGAGACAAGTGAAATCATTTGGGATCATTATATTGAGTATAAATAAAACTCATTAAGAACTATTTGATTCAAACTTCTAAATGTTTAACATTACACAAAACTGTATCAAGGGGTCATACATTAAGGGGACACACATCAAGGAGCACTTGACAGAGGAATGTTATGTTTAACATGTGACCTTAGGTCAATTGACCGTGCTGTCATGAATACAAATGAGGCCATATCCAGTTCATTAGACAGTACTCTTTGTGACCAGGTCATTGACATACCTTTCAATAAATCAAACAGCTGATTTTATAAATCATATTAGGTCTTACAGTTTACTGTTATACAGATCCTAAGCTTCAAAGGATACAGACAACACCATGCAGTGGGCAATGAATGAAATTTTTCAAGTAAAGCAACAACAAATAAGCTACCCTTAATCCTCTTCTGAATACTTCAGGTTCATTAAAACACTATTTTCAGCCAATGATTAATATGGCATTCTGAGCGTACAGTCTTCATTTTGACAATATTTCTGGTCAATATTTTTATCCTGTGCCAGTGCCTTCTAAATTGAATAGTTATTACCTAATTATTTTTTTTTTAACTAATTTGAAGTTTATTTTCTAGAAGTCATTAAACCAATTTAAGAAAAAATATTAAATCTACAATGGATCATTTTGACAGTATTTATAATTGTGGCCAGTCCTCTGCCAGCACCTTCTGGTTTTTAAACTACCTTATCCATTAATTTTAGAAAGTATATCAAATAAATTTTAATTTCATATTCTTGAAGTCAATTAATCACAAAAGTTAGAAGAAATCCAATCTACTGCAGACAGTTAAAAAGAAGAATAAATAAACATAACAGAGAAAGTATTGTTCAATGTAAAAAATACATGATCAATATGAAGTATTTATAGAAATTAAAGGTGTTATATAATAAAGAAAGTTGTCAATGAGGAGAACAATGTAGTTAATTATGTGCACACTCTACATCTAATAATAATAGAGCTGAAGGGCGTTCTCTATCTCTACCACTTGTTGTTGATAACTATAGCTCTGTCAAGTAGGACGATCGCTCAGGTAGAACTGTGTTGTGAATGGCTAATATCAGTTTCCGGTGGTGGTCGAGGACAGGTATGCCTATCAAGGTGAGGCTATGACTCATACTAAAGACAGGTGAAAATAATCTAAGATCATTTGACAAATGTTGTAACATTTTTGGACTGTTAATGTTAAAATACAAATGTCTTCCAAAACAGTATTAAGTGATTTGATTAAGAGACCTACTAATTAGGTTATTGGTAGAATGTGGACTGAACTACTAACAGATTGCCATTAAATCTACCTGGTGATTTGACCTAAATAAGTACCCTAGCTAGGTGAGTGTTTATCTTGTTACAATAGTATACTTTTACCATATACAGTCTTCAGCTAATATAATGTCACCTTTCACACTTTCTTATTTCTTGTGGTATTTGGTATACTAAATATAACAGAAATAATATTCTGAAATAATTTGCAACAAGATAAATTTGATCTATTTGGTGAAAATCATAAGATATTGTGTTTTAAATAAATTAGTCTATTATTAATAACACACAGTATAACGTATTATATTGACATATTTACTCTTTGTTATTTCAATGTGTTTTTTAGTATACTAAATATAACAGAAATAATATTCTGAAATAATTTGTAACACAAATAAATTTGATCTATTTGGTAAAATCCACAGATATTGTGTTTTAAATAAAATTAGTCTATTATCAATAACACATAGTATACATTCATATTGACATATTTACGACAATTTAGTACAGAAAATATTTTGAAATAATTTGCGATACAGATAATTTGATATATATTTTCTTTTTTAATAAAACATTGAAAATCAAGCTTTTATAATTTCTAAAACTTAAAGGGACAAGTTTGTCATTTGTTTGAACAATAATATCTTTTACTCAAAAAAGGGGCTAAGTTAAACAGTAATAGTTTTAACAGCTCACTGTCAAAATTTGAGCTTCAAGTCCAGAATTATCTGAGTTTGAAAGTAAGCTAATTTTTAATTACATTGCTTCTAATTTCAAGGTGTGATTTGTTTTTTTTAAAATCAATTTTTATTATTTTCAGGTAAATCACATCAAGATGAAGACTGGTGCCATATTTCCAAGATGTTTTCTTGGTATTCTAATCCTAGTAACTTTAACTGATGCTGTGCCAACAATGTGTGGGCAGATTCAAATGCCTTTTGGGTGCCAGTGTCAAACAACTAATAATAATGATAATAATCCTGCAACTATTAAATGTTCGGGACTGACAGAGGTACCAAACATTGTTGTTAGTGGAAATCAAGTGACTATTTATGAGTTGGATTTATCAAATAACTATATAGACAATATCACAGACGGTGCTTTTCAAGGAAATTACAAAATTCAAAGAATTAATCTCGAAGGAAATCAAATAAGTGCCATTTCGGTAACAGCATTTGCAGGAATCGAAGGAACTTTATTGGAATTGAAACTAACTGGTGACGAAATACTTGACATACGTGCAGTGTTGAATAGTACCAAACTATTAATGCAGCTTCAAGTCCTATATCTGAGTAATTTTCAAGCACCAAATAACAACTTAGAAGAGAGGGGAATGTTTTCATTTCCAAACCTACGTGAATTGAAGCTGGAGGGTATGAAATTGATCTATATTGATCAAGAAGCCTTTAACCTGGCCAACTTAAAAAAGATATTGCTAAATAACAATCACTTTGAGAATCTACCACTGTTACACCATACCTTGGTGAATATAGAACATTTGGAAATCAAAGATAACAAAATCCATACCATTCCATTTCATAACTTTGAACGTAACATAAAAGTGAAATTTTTTGATATAAGTCGAAATAACATAACAAAATTAGATCCCGAGTGTTTCTTTAATGTCGAAAATGTGCTTCAAGTGTTGATACTGGATGGAAATCCCATAAAGGATGTTTCTGTGTTAGAGCCAATAAAAACTTTATCAGCATTAGAATCATTACGCTTAGAAAGAACAGGATTAAGAGAGATTCCTGTAAATCCAACCTTCATGCAAAACAAACAACAACTGAAATATTTATATTTAAATGAAAACCAACTGACTAGTTTGCCATCAGGGCTGTTTTCAAATACTGGATATCTCTTAGAAAAGTTGGATTTATCGCACAACCAGCTACCAGGTTTACCTCAGGATTTCTTTACCAGACTCTCATCATTGACAGATCTATTACTGGTGAAGCAGACAATCAGTGGAACCTTTTCCCTGCCTTCCTTGATGCCACTCACCAACCTTCAACAACTCAATCTTGAACAAACTAAACTGAATACAAGTGAGATTTGGAATGCCATACCACATCTGAAAAATCTCAAGTCTTTGAATCTTGATTCCACTGGAATAACTGAAATTAAAGACTCTGTTTTTTGGGATTTAAGGTCCTTGAAAGAGCTAAGCCTGCAGGAAAACCAGATCTCAACACTAACTGATAAATCCTTTCTTGGCTTAAAGGAAATTTCCCATATCTATCTGGGTACTAACCAAATAAGTGAGATAAGCCAATGTGTTTTTTATGAGTTCAGCTCAACTCTGACTATTTCACTCATAGCAAACCCATTACACTGTGACTGCAAGTTGGCATGGTTGAAAACAAGTGTCAGTGAAAAGAAAATAAATTTTGCTACATCACAAGAAAAGTGTCAGTCACCTGCAAGCAACGCGAATAAAAGATTTGTAAGTGTCGATTATGCAGACTTTGTTTGTGATGTTCATGTTGATTTGCCAGTCTGTGTGGATTACTATCAATCAACGACTACCATGGCAACAACGACTTCACCATCAACAACCACCCTTATCCCAGATGTTATTGTCACCTTCACAATTGAAGAGGTAACTTTGAACAGCTTGACTCTAAAATTCTCAGCTGCTCCATTAGAGTATGTGAAACAATATGTTATTGAATATGAGAACATGAATACCCTAGAAAAGGAGTCTATTACTCGTGAAAAAAATGCTATAGACTACAGAATCTTAAGATTAACGCCAAGCACCAATTATGAGGTATGCGTAAGAGCGCAAAAAACAAACAACCAGTACAAATCAAAATGTTTACAACGGCAAACATTAGCTGATCCCCAAGCAACGACAACTGTACGCATAGCCGTTGCTAAGAAGGATGACACAGGGATCATCATTGGTGCAAGTATTGGTGGCGTCATTCTATTTGCTTTGCTGTTGGTCATTTTATATCTCCTGATATTCAAGAGGCGAAATAGTAAAAATATCACAACTGGAGCCAGTCCTGTCAAGGTCGTCAAAAGGTCAAATCTTCCAACGATTGGTTACGATTCTAAAAGATTTGGCAAAAAGAAAAAACAAAATGGTCATGCATCATCAGCAAATAATGACAATGCTATAAATGAAAATATCCAAGTGGCTGTAATTTCAGACGGCCAAAATAATCAACAATCCACAAATCTGGGTCGAATCTCAGCAGGGAGTTATCAGTTTTTAGATGAAGGTAGGAAAGTGAATATAGATCCAGAAACAGGAGGTTATATGAATAGTAACGACATGCGTCCCTTGCCTTCAACTCCTAGAAACCATCAAGCATACCAAAACGAAGCATTTCAAAGAAGTCCCACTCGCGATACAGAACCACATCCGTATTCTGAGATCAATTTAGAAAATCCAGTTTGAAAATCGGAAGTCTTCATGAACCAATTGATATATGAACCCAAGTGAAGGGGCATCAGTTTGGATGCACCTTGTGTGTGTGTGTTACCATTTTCATGAAAACAGAAGCATCATTCTTCAAGTTTGAAAGTAAACCTGAACATATTTGAAAACGCACCAATTTGTATGTGCCTTTTGAGTGAAAATTTTCAGGGAAAAGGAAAATTATTCTCCAAGTTACAATGTTAATGTATTGGAATGTGAACCACCTTGGATGTACACCAATATGTATACATTTCAATATCTTTATGATAATAGAAGCATCATTGTTCAAGTTACTATGTTAACACCTGAACCAAATTGTATGTGCTTCTTACAAAATTCACAATTCTGTGACTCTGTGCTAATGGTTTGAAAGATCTGTGCTAACTAAAACTGTAAATTGAGAAAGTGATGTCATGAATCATAACCTATCATATCATAAACAACCTATCCCACTGTCTAAATCATTCCATGAGAACTGTGATTGTGTACATATAGGAAAATCATTATGTCATTGAATTCAAATGGATATACATATGGATAAATGCACCATATTTGGAGATCTTCTTTCTGTGAAGGTGATTTCAATGTCTTCATTTTATATAGTGATTAGAACTAACTATTTTCATTGTTATATTTTCAAAAGTATTGTCTTAGAACTAATCGTGATCAATACTATGTACTATTCTCAGAGAATATACTTTTACATTCCATTTCGTGATTTAAAGTAAATTAATTTCTTATATTGTTATTGTTATGTAACTATTGTCTTTGAACTAAATGTGATTTGCACTATTTAAAGGGATACTGTGTCTTAGCAAGAACATACAATTTTAGTTCTTAAGAATGGTCAATATGAGTATATATTCATCAGTTAAATTACCAGGTGTCATAGAATCCTTTAAAACCTGGAAAACTCACAAAACTAAGTCATTTTTTCAATTTATTAAGCGTTTTTCAATAATCAAAAGCATCTTTATGGATAATTATTTAGAAATTTTGATATTAAGTTATTTGTTTAAGTTATTTATGGTAGTAGAAGTTATTTATGGTAGTAGGTATATTTACTGATGTATATTGCTCTTATTGGCCAAGTTTAGAATTTTCAAATTTTATGTTCATTCTAAGACCTATTATCCCTTTAATAGGACCTGTTCTTATTTATATGTAATAAATCTAGTGAGGTACAAAGAAACAATTCAAACATTTGAAACTATTTGAATAAGCTCAAGCCTGAAATAGATCCTGAATGCGAGGGACCTAAACTCTATTTTTAGTATATAATGTGACGCACTTATATTAGGTGATAATAGACCAGATTATATCTTTTCATGTTAAACTTATTTAAATTTCGTCACTGTCAAATTTTGAAGACAACTAATAACGCAGTTAACAAATAATTCAAGGAAGATTTCCGTCACTCAAAACAAAATTTGACATTTTCACATGATTTAGACTTATGATAAAAATAAGGATAAAAATTTTAATCAGGAATTAATGTAGAAATTTGGATCATACAATTATTGTGAAATTGGTGGCTATGTGGATTGTTGCCATGACAACAACTTAAACGTGACACAAAATCGTGTTTAAATGTCCATTGCATCAAACAATGAATAGTAACATGATATAGAAATAAAGAAAGTTAGGTAATTACAGGTGTTTTCTACCCACCTAGTTATGGACCCAACATTTTCTGTCACACCTACAATACCTCCAATAAAACTTTATAAAACTTTTATTGATCAGTTAAAGATATACTAAGAGTTATAGACACTTATCATACCTTATAAATGGTATGGTACTTGTTATGTTGATTTAGTTACAAGAATAGTACCCTATATAATAATGATATCAAAATTATGCAAAGAAAATGTCTGGATTTATAAGTGTTGTTTTTTATATCAAGTGACTGTTTTTTGTAACTGAAATTCGTAGCATAGTCTCTACTTGTGACCTAGTTGCTTCTATAGGAGAGCATCTCTTATAACACCCTTAACCAATGCATTTTGATTGAAAACCATAGTCAAAAATCAATTACAAATCGGTCAGTATGGCGGGTTGTAGGCGGTTAGACAACATGTCTTCTATGTTAAGTTTCTGTATATATTGAATAATGTTATATACAGTATAATTCCATGTATACTGCGCAGGTTTTTACCATAAAACGGGCCCAACAAAGAGGGGGTGGGTGCGCACTATATACAGTTATACATAAATTAAGTATTCTTATTCAAAAAATCATTATTATTCATTGACACCCATTCTTGTGAATATCCTTCACAAGCCAATCTACTAATAGCATTAAATAGCATCATGAATATAAATTCATACTGTCTTCATCATCTTGTTTGTACTACATATTTTTGAAAAGAAATAAGTTGTATATTTGTATCATTTAAATAAACTTGGTGCTGGGCACCAGCATGTAATTCAATCAAACCTCATGAGTTTTTGTACATTTTAAAAGTTCTTAGGTCCTTTAGAACTTATCATCTGAATATTGAGTTAATCAAAATTAAAATATCGATCTGATAGAAAAGACATATCTCAAATTGATCAGGTGTATTGGCTTTGTTATTCCACATATCATTCTATTTACGTATATTAAATGCCTTAATAACGTGGGTTTTTTATGAGAAAGGTGCTATAAATGATGCCTTAGAGAAATGTGCCTAAAAGTGCTATTTTTTTTACTATTTGTATATGTTGAACTCTTGTTAATTTATGCTAATTAACCTCATTATTATGTACATATTATTCAGATTTATTGTAAATAATATATAAATTTATCATCTATGACGAAAACTGTATATTTTCTATTTTTGTTACTATATTTTCTATGCCAAGTATATAAGAGAGAAAAGAAATTTGAGAAAGCTAATGTTTTTTAATCAAACAAGCAAATTAAAAAATGGCCAACTATTTAACTTTAACATTCAAATATGTTGATAAGAAAAGCTATTTTTTATAATTTTATCAATATGTTGTACATTAACATCATCATTGACTTGTAAAACATTGGATCCTTGTCACAAAAACTCAAGATTTCAAGAAATACAGCAGATTGTCAGTTTTTGATTATAAAACTACATGTAGATTCAAAATTAGTTTTAGTGATTAGCCAATCAGATGACTTAAGTCATAATTTACCCCAAAATAAATTAAAATATTTTAGTAATATGATTGGTCAATCATTAAATCTAGAATCATCAACCAATAAGATATTTATATTTCTATAAATTTGAGATTTTCTGAAAACTGACCTCAGCTTGTTAACTATATGATATTTTATAAGGTTAAGTTTCTAAAAATTTATCTCAAGTCTTCAAACTTATCATTATGTATTTCTAAACATATCAAATAAAATTTTTAAAGAAATTTTCTTCCCCCTATTTTTCTTAAATTTTTAATCCTTTCAGAGCAGAGTTTTAATCATGATTCTTAGATCAGAGAATCCTCTCGAATGTAAATACTTAAACTCTCAAGTCTCAATGACTTCTGATAAATTTCATTGCTTTAAGAAAGTAACCTTTGATGGCATATCCAATAACATAGGCAGATGAAAAAAACAGTGCAAAGCAGTGTGCAATGAGGGAAAATTTGCCCCATATCAATTAAATATCCCCTAGAACCTTGTCAATGGGAAAGCATTGAAATCCTATTCTTAGCCAAGCCAAAATTATTATATATTATCAATATTTTCCTGGTAAAGGTTTTATAACAAAAGGGAGATAACTCTCTCTACAATGACTATAACTGAAAGTGTCTAGAAGCTTTCCAGCAATCATTGCTAAAATAAAAGGGCTAATTTTAGGAATAAAAATAAGAAACAGCCTAAGAAAGCCTGGTATACACCAAGGGAAGAGAGTGTCTTAGCTTTGTCGATCCGTGTGCTTGGAATAAGGATATTCTGATGCAGAAAAAAAAGGAGTGCTGGATGAAGATCTAGTCATATATTTTATAGATTAAGCAAGTCATTGCCCACTATTCAAACATAATAATGCTATATTGCAAGTATAAATCAAGTATAAATCAAGTATAAAACAGCCAAGGATCATAAGAGGTGGTGGCATGGAGATAATAATGGCTACTTACTTCATTATAATTAGGCTGAAATTGTCAGTTGGGAGTTTATTGACAATGGTTTATATTATATAGTCAATGTGTGTTTTGGATATAAAATCCCAATTTGGAATTGGGGTTACCAATATATATAATACAGATGTATGAGCAATATCAGTACACACTTAGAATCAAAGTATTTCAACAAGATTTATCCATTCAAAGAATAGCTTGCTATCAAATCCTTATTGATCATATATACCATGAGGGTTAGTGGAGGGTGTTTAGACTTTAAAACAGTTATGGCTTGGACATCAGGATATCTATTTTAATAGGAAGCAACATATCTGACCACACATAATCTTATTGCCTTGCAGAAAATAATCCTAATCCTAGATTATATTCCCCCTTAATCCAAGTATTATAATACTTATCATCTAAACCCTTAGTTTTATATTTCATGACCCAAATATTACTTAAAATAGCACTTACCTCACAGTAAGTGGCCAGTTTAGGTTGTTCATCATCCAGTAAAGATGAACCACTAACTTTCCTATCAAACAGACATTCCACTAATTCAGCCATACCAATAACAAAATCAACCGATAATGTTTTATGACGAGGTGCCACTTTCTGAGTACAGTCAACCGTGAATGGTTTACCAAGAAATCTATAAGAGGAATTCATCATAGGTCATAGCTTCTGGGATGGTTAATAAGCTATCTTAGCCCTGATAGTTAGTTTAGACCCATGAAATATAAAAATATTTTTCAAATTTTCAAAAAAATGAAACCAAATGAAAATTCATCTGATGACAACACGCGTAACTAGTGTTGAAACGTTATGTAACTTTGTCTTTAAAGGAGTGTGTATTTATCCATCATTATTGGTTTGTGTTATATATATATGTCTTCACTTCTAAATTTATTCAAATTTTAAATGAAACTTATCGTTCTGTGACTTACCCTAAATGATCATGAGGTAAAATCTTGGAAAATTGATCTCTTAATTCTTTCAGAGACACATTGACACCAGCGAAAGTAATTCTTGATACGGCCTGAAAAAACTTGTCTGAGATCTGCCTCAATTTGTCTGATGCTGACAATGCTGGAGTGAAGACATCTTGTGGAGAAGCACATTGATTCTCGTGTAAGATACAAGCTGATACAAATGTTATCTTCATTCTATAGTGACTCATCTCGGCGGTAGGATCATCAGCATATTTCTGCAAATTATCTGAATGAATCATTATATAAGGTTAAAAATAATAATAGGTTTGATAAAAAATTTCATTCAATTAGGGTCTGGGCCTTACTCATTGAAACATATTTTCATGGCATATACCCTATAACAGAATGCCCAATCTGGGAATAATATCCATTCAAGGAAATTCACCAAGTCTAAATGGACATGAAAACACTCATACTGCCATTATGAAGCCAGGATGCAATAACAAAAATGTTCATTTAATAAAGACTTTTCTATAATATCATTATACAGTAATATTTATTCATCTATGAAGCTGTGGTATTTATATTATTATAATGTGAAAGAAGACCTCTTAAATATCTGATACCCTTTTTGATATATCATAGCTTGTATTGCATATATTGTTGTCACATGCTTAAAAAGGGTCAGCCATTGAATGAAGATTGGATAGGAAGCAAGACTCAGTCAAACAGTTTCTCAGGATTTTCTATGTGTAATAACTATTATAGGACTAATAAACAGTATCAAACTTTGTTTCCTGCTTATTTACTCTGCCTAAATTACTTGAAAAGAGATGAAAACTAATAATAATGATAATAATAATCATAATATAATACCTCTAGGTGATTTCTGAACTGATTTTTTTCTGATTGGTTGTGATGATTCACTTGGTTGATAGGCTGAAATGAAAGTAGGTCGTCATTTAGACAAAATCTACTGCCACTGCTTTAACAGGTATGTCAACTTAATAATCAATCTATATATATTAATTAGTTACTGCGTAATCTATATTTTAAATATACTATAGTAAAAAAAACTATAATAACAACTATTATTAATCCTTGTAAGACATTTAGAAGTATAACTGCACATTAAGAGAGAACAATTAGTATGGATATAGACTTCTATTTATTAACAACAGCACAACGTTTCATTACACATACAGGTAACGTTGTGCTGTTGTTAATAAAATAGAAGTCTATATCCATAACAATTGTTCTCTCTTAACAACTATTATTCATGAAATATCATTTATTAAGTAGAATAATTTTTGAAATTAAAAACTATTTGGTCTTGAAATTTGTCCAATTAGACAGTGATTTGATGTTGTCAATATTAGTATGCTGTTCTAGCCAATTAAAATTAATCTTCAAGTAGAGTTGTCTGCTCTTGCCAACTTACAGAGGCAAGATATCACCCTTCATGACAGAGTCAATGATCAAGGAAACCAATGAACATTGGCAAAGGTTGAGTTGATAGTACTATTGTATCTAGCAAAACTTACTTGTAGCTGTACTGTTAGTCCTCATTGTAGTATCAGTTTTAATACTGGATGTAGAAGTCTCCATTTCTGATAGACCAGATTTTTTAGTACCGTATGTAGAAAAATATATCTCTTCACTTTCATCAATCGAATCATCTGAAGGATAGTAAAAGAACAGTGCACATAAATTTAGCTTTAATCCCAGATTCATTTCTTTCCATTCTGAGCAGGTTTATAAACATCTGTATGCATGTGCATAGCCATAACATACAACCTACAAATTTTTTATGCAGTAAACCTTAGGACAAAAGGAGTCTGAATCTTACAAACTGAATGTGAAATGTTTTGTGAGATATCTGGTACAGAACCATCTGAGCTTTACAAATCCATTTATTCTTCAAATAAAACAAATAAAAAATATTCTTTTTGAGAAAATTTGTTAATAGAAGATCCTGTTTACCAGTTGGACCTTTGGCAAACTTTTGGACATTGAACTTTCTGAGATCCATTCCCACATGGGTTGAATGGTACAATGAGAAAAAAATTATTGAAAATCACAGGACTTAACCCAAAACCAGAATTTGTTCAAGAAAATGTACTGTTTCTCTTAACAACAGTGCTCCAACACTATAATTTTTCAGATTTAGGGTTAAAGATTATAAGAGATAATAGTAAATATGGTACCTAATAAATTATCAGATTGATTAAAATAATTTAAATCTGGTTCTGGTAGTGGCTGATGAAGACGTGTAGTTTGAAGTTGTTTCTGTAATTCATGTTCCACAACCTGATAATCTGTAGAACTCATTAACTTATCTCTAGCAGATTTCTTCTTGGAATTTCTCTTAGAAGATCCTGGAATTATTTGTAATATTAAAATAACTGTTCCAGCTATTACAAAAATGGGTTCTTATTCTCGAAAACTTAAGAAGAAGAAAATCTGGTTTAAACTTAAACAGCTTGCAGTAATATGATTGGATACTGAACTAAAGGTTAAGACTGATTTAAGTGATTGACCAATTACATGATTGAAACACTAAAACATCTTATTAAAGTTAAGTTTTATTCGAGAATAAGAGCCCAATTCAATAGTGTTTAATTGATATATGTTTCCAAACAGTCCATATTGAGGTGGTATATGTGGTAGTAAAAATACAAGTCAGGGGCATTATGCCCTCAAAATAACTACTGATTCAGTAAATCAAAACAGAGAATTTAAGAATTAAAGGAATCTTATTAGATTAACAAGAAACTATATTTAAAATCTATATAAGTAATAGATCATTCAGATGACTTACCTTGTGTGTCTATATTATTTAACATGTATAATAAACCATGAACCTGCCATGGTGATAGTAATATATGTATGGCACCTATCTGGCAGTCAACATCCATCTATAATTATAAATAGCATAGTTCAGTATATAAATCATTTATCAACAAGATTACAAATATTTACACATAAAACTATTTACACAACTAGATCAAATTCCATTTTTCAGTGGTGATTTTGTAAATCAATTGAGGTTACAGTCGCAATTCAGATAAAATATCACAGTCAAAATAATTGATGGCAATTCAGACAATATAAATTCAAACATTATTGCAATTCAGATAAGATTAAATATAACTTAATAATTAATCACTTTTCAGATAATAATTGGCAATTCAGATTATAATCGCAATTCAGATTATAATCGCAACTTAGATCATACATTGGCAACTCAGATTATAATTACAATTTGGATAATAAATCACAATCAAGATAATAAATGGCAAATCAGATAATAAATATAATTCAGATAATATTTACAATTCAGATAATAATCGCGATACAAATAATATTTACAATTAAGATAAGATTCACAATTCAGATAATATTTGTCATTTGGATAATAATCGCAATTCAGAATTCTATTAGATTATAAGCCCTCAAGCTTAAAGCCAAAAGGCATGTGGGAAATAATATATTTAATGGCTACTAAAGTGTGTAAGCTGCAAAAGATGTAAGGTAACCCAATTTAACAATTAATAAGAATTTCATTGCTCATTCCATTTATAATCAAATTTTGTAATTGTAATAAGCAGGATCTGATTACAAATTATCAATTAATCAGATTGGCAAGTTGTAACCTAAGCATTATTACTGTGCCTAATTATAAATGTTAACATACCTTAGGTCCAGACAGGGAATCATTTTGTTTGACTTTAACCTTTAAGACTTGTTTGCCAGTAAATACAGCTATTTTGATAGGCTGGTTGTTGGTGACCAGGGTTTCTGTTGAGGCTGTAGACTGCGGTTGAAATGAAACATGTTGTTGCATACTCTCTGTTGAACTACTAACATCACTGACAGCTGACTGATATAGCTACAAAAAAAACAAAGATTTGAAAGTACAGATTTTTGTAACTTATTACATTGAATAACTCCTGGGTTTTGTTCTTTACAATTGTTCGACAATTTTAACTGACATCAGTGTTTATGGGGGTCTGCTAATAATAGGTGTCAATCCAAATTGTTTTCTTTAAATTGATAATGCATCTTAGCATGAACATAAACTTTAGTTCTCAAGAATGGTCAATATATGAGTATATATTCATCAGTGAGCTTACCTGATGTCATAAAGTAAAAAAATCCCTATAAAATCTGGAAAACTCACAAAACTGAGTCATTTTTTAAAAACGCTTGATCAATTTATTAAGCATCTTATTAAGCATCAATGGATCTTTATGGGTAATTACCTATTTTTTTTATATAATTATATATATTTTTATGTTATTAAGGTATATGTACTGATGGATAGATTTCTTATCAACTTAGTTTAAAATTTTAGAATTTTATGTTCATTCTATTTGTACATGTCAAACATTATAACTTACTTTGGGTGACATTTCTAAAGAGTCTTCCATTGTCGGTGTTTTCTGGACTGTTCTTGAGAACTCATCACAATATAAAGATACACCCATTAAATGAAGATTTTTAAAAGCTTCAGCTGGTAGTTTCAGATTGGTGGCTTCACAATCATCTACTGGACTTCCTTGTTCATTAGCTAAATCATCAAAATAGTCAATCCTGAAAAATGAATATCTGTACAGGTGAGTTTAATTTCCCTTTATTCACACTGCATGGGATGAAGTGTATCACAGGTCTTTACAGAAGGGATCTATTCTGCTTGGTTACATCGAACCAATGGTGGTTGAGCATTCTAATCTTGGTCAGTGTGTGATATTCAGAAAACCTAAATCATTCCTCAACCCATTGTAACCTAAATCTTTCCTCAACCCATTGTATCCTAAATCTTTCCTCAACCCATTGTAACCTAAATCATTCCTCAACCCATTGTAACCTAAATCATTCCTCAACCCATTGTAACCTAAATCATTCCTCAACCCATTGTAACCCAAATAATCTTTCCTCAACCCATTATATCCTAAATACAGGTGGTCGCAATCCTATTAACCTGTTTTAAACAAAGCCCACTACACTACAATTTGCAGGATATGAGAACAAAGCGTATAATGATTTTCCTAGAAATATTTTGATTGGACAATAAGCTTTTTAATGCATAATCTCCCATTATATGCATTATATAAAGAAAGTGGGTGTTGTTAGGGTTACAATGTGAAAACCCATACGCATTTTCTGATCTAAGATGTAGAATATTAAATCATATGCATTAAGGAGCATCATTATACTGTTTCCAAATGAAAATACCTAAAATATATTTCACTGTATAGAGTTACACCACTTCCTCATAGGGGCCTTGTTGGGATAAGTTTACTTATTAGTAGAGACTGACTACTGACCTTTCAATTCTTAGTTCTAGAGCAATACCTTTCTCAGTATCATTGTTAACATGTTCTAGTCTAATAATAGTATCTGAAAACGATAACTTCACTCTCGACAAAACTGAAAGAAAATCATGATCACTTATAAACAAACTGTACATTTTCACAGTATTGATGTGCATGGAGCTTGATATTTAAATTCTCATAAAAATAATGAAAAAAATCCAAAAAACTCCATTTTACTTCCTTCGAAGAATACTACAATAACTTTTAAACAGAATTCCTGATTTTAAGCCACATTGAAAATGTAGCTTGATAAACTGAGATATACTTTGATTATAAAATTAACTAACCTGATTCAATGGTCTGAGCAAATATTTGAACACCTTCAAATGGTTCTGATTCTGGTGTAGAATCACTAGCTGATTTATCTGAATTAATCACTTCTTCTGCTAGCTGTAAACTGGATGTCATACTGCTAAACATTGATACTGTATTGAGGAAGGCGTCTAAATTGAATATAATCATATACTTTAGAAAAAACTTCAGTCATAAATGCTTGAAGACATCAGAATATAAGTTCTACTAGTCCAACTTCAGTAGGGACACAGTCTAAAAATAGGTCAGTTGTCTGAAGATCTCTACTTGAAAAAAATCAGTAGGAACCCAGGCTGAAATAGGTCAGTTGTCAGAAGATCTCTACTTGTCAAACTTCAGACACAGTCTGAAAATTGGTCAGTTGTCTGAAGATCTCTACTTGTCAAACTTAGACACAGTCTGAAAATTGGTCAGGGTTTTCAGAAGATCTCTACTTGTCAAACTTCAGACACAGTCTGAAAATTGGTCAGTTGTCTGAAGATCTCTACTTGTCAAACTTCAGACACAGTCTGAAAATTGGTCAGTTGTCTGAAGATCTCTACTTGTCAAACTTCAGACACAGTCTGAAAATTGGTCAGTTGTCTGAAGATCTCTACTTGTCAAACTTCAGACACAGTCTGAAAATTGGTCAGTTGCTGAAGATCTCTACTTGTCAAACTTCAGACACAGTCTGAAAATTGGTCAGTTGTCTGAAGATTCTACTTGTATCGAACAGCTGAAAATTGTCATTGTCTAAATCTATTGAAACTTAGACAGTTGAAAATTGGTCAATTGTCTGAAGATCTCTATGCAAACTTCATAGATCAGCTGAAATTTCAGTTCGAAGATCTCTACTTTTCTATTGTCGAAATCTCTACTTGCAATTAGACCAGTTAAATGGTCAGTTGTCTAAGATCTCTACTGTTATTCAAAATCATCAACTGACAAATTCACTCAGCTGAAAATTTCATTGTCTGAAATCCATTATATGTCTAGTTGTGATCTTATTGATAAATATAGCATCTAAATTGTCAGTGTACTGAAATCATTGTCATTAGAAAGTTGAAATAGCTGTAAAAACTGAAATTACTTGTAATAGAAGTTAAAAGGACAGATTTGAATCCAATATTGAATTTAGCAGTATGTTAATGGGAGAATTTTATATTTAATCAAGTATATAATGTAATACATAACATATATGAATTAGACTATTAATGGTAAATTGTAGTTACGATAAATTATCTTATAAATTATGATACAAGTAAAAGGACTAGATAACTATCTCTCATATATCAATAACAGTTTATAGTCAAACGACATTATCAAAGAATAATAACATAACAACTTCTACAATATTTATTGTATAGAAAAATTAAGTAAATGGAAACCATAGATACTTATTATTTTTCAATATTTTTCTTTGTAATAAATATTGTTAGACCGTTGTTTATAATGAACGAGTAATAGTAAATATTCTATATATCTTATTTTCATAATACAATAAAAAATCCTCACTATAAACATAGTGCTGAATACATTAACATTATATGTTCTATTATTTCTTATTATATAATATAAGATTAGAATTTGAATACATGCACTATAACATTGTGATTAAAAGGAAAAGACTTAAAAACACATTACTGGTTAATAGAGTTAAAGAGACCAGGACATTGAGTCACAAATTTTACACTATGAGGAAATGTATCTAAATGTTAACAACTGTCTATTGTAAGCCACAAGCATTATATGAATCTTGACCCCCTCATCTGATATCAATTTTGACTAAGAATTCAGAAAACACATGCAGAGATGATCCATACAATATTAGCTTGGGATTTTGATTACCACTTTTAAATTTCATTGCACACAGCCTAGCATTGATTGACATGATCAGCTCAATAGTAAGCCTACACAGAGAATTCGGATGTAAAAATCCTTTAGTTTCATGTACATAATGGTTTAATGCATATATTATTCATATCTTGACTTCAAGATAGTCTGTACATCTTTTTGAGGTCATGTACTTGATCGCAGATACTTAATCTACACACAGAATTTAAGTCAATTTTTTATTTTTTTATCTTCATATTATTCATTGTATATTTACCATGGGCTGAATGTTAGACCTTAGGTTGCCATGTACATAATGGTATTTAATGACTATATTATTCTGATCCATGTAAAATAAAGAGTCTTATTTGCTACCATGGGCTGAATGTTAGACAGGGCCATGTCTTTGTGTATTAGAACTAATTCTGACCCATGTAAAATAAATAGTCTATATTTGCTACCATGGGCTGAATGTTAGACAGGACCATGTCCTTGTATATTGGACCTAATTCTGATCCATGTAAAACAAAGAGTCTATATTTGCTACCATGATTTGAATGTTAGACTGGACCACGTCCTTCTGTATTGGACTAAATTCTGATACGGTACATGTAAAATAAAGAGTCTATTACTATTATAAGGAAAAGCACTAACCTGTGTCATCACATTGTTTTAACTGTATAGTTATCTCTAACCCTTTTATTTCTATCTCCATACTCTCTGATAGTAGACAAGACCAGGGGATGGCCATTGATATGGTACTGATGTATCCATCAATAATTTCTATTGGTGCATTCACTTTATCCAGTGAGTCATTCAATGCCTGAAATATGATAAATGAAATAAATTAATTCCTGTTTATTTTACTAGTATCCTAAATGCAGTAAGTAGCCTACCTAAAGGGGAAACATATTTACTGTAGTGATAAAGTCAAATGTTATGAACGTTCAAAGAGCCCAACCGTTAGGAATACCAGTCAACTCGAGACATGTAAACTCAGAGACAGTTAAACCGGAGACAAAAGTGAGTGAACTCGAGTACAACCAAGACTTAATTCGGAGACAACTTCGAGTTAACCCAGACCCAAAATATTAAATAAGATGGTATCTTAAAACCTTTTGTTTTTTATTGCCGTTTTTAATGGTTTCGCATTCCCGATTCATACGATTGAACTTCTTTTAAACATTGTTTCAGAAGTAAGTGAACCGAGATCAGGATATCTTCTAGGCTCGATTAAACAATTAACAAACTAATTAATTAATTGAAAAAACATGATTTTTTACGATACATTATATTTTCTAATTAATGAAATAAAAGAATAAAGCAAATTTTATGAATATTGTTCATAGTGTTGCACTTGTTTGAATGTCTGTTTGGAATTTGAGATGTGTTCGATGCTTATGTCATGTCATTTGAAATCATATTGATGGTGTCAACCTGGGAGCAAAAATCGAATGCATCCACCTCGCAAACTCTCATCAATGTGACCTGCTCACATGATGTCCTTCAACGTTTCAGAGTCAAAAACTGCTCAACAAAATTCTAAATTGCTATCAATTTTCGACTCATAGAGCAGAAAACTGCTATGCAAATAATGAATTATTTCGGACCCTGCAAGGTAGATTCTAAACGCTTGATAATCCATTAATTAACAATGATCAGTGATCATTTAATTAACAGAAAGATCAGAGGCATGTATACTTTGACATCAACAAACCGAAAATAGATTATAATGATTTCACGGCTATATCATTCAACCGGAGGCAACAGGAATGTAAATAACAATGAATAATCTCTATTTGAATGACGTAAAAAATGAATTTTCATACTTAAGATAAAATAACGGCCTCGGTAAATTTGTCCCCGGGTTGACTGGAGAATATTGTCTCCTAGTTGAATTTTTTCTCTGAGTTAACTAACAAAAATGTGTCTCTGGATCGACATGTAACCGAATTGACCGAGTACCATCGTTTAACCCTAACTGAAGTGGCTAAATCAAAAAAGGCAGTTAAAAAAATCTTTTAAAAGAGTATCCTAACTACGGTACTAGATCTAGTTAGTCTTGTGTCATCTGTTTTTTTATTATTACATTTACCCCTAGATAGATTGAATGGAATTATTGGAAAAATTTACTGCATATATACAGGTATACAAAGTCTTTAAAACTAAAAGATAGCCTATCATCATAAAAATATGAATTAAAAATAATTGCAATAATGACATGCATGAAAAGAAAAGTGGAAAATTTCCAAAAAATAGTTTGCAGTTTGCATTTTATTTTCAAATTTGCAGTTGAAAGGGGATGAGATCAGAAATAGAACGTAATTCTTTGTTTAAACTATTACCTCGACATCTAAATTTAGATCTTTGATGACTCCCCTTCCACTGAATAAATCAACACTCAGCTGATCCAGTGACAGTTTTTCCTTCAAAAAATGACCCACATATCTCTGTAGTAGGTATCTGCACGCCCGTTTTTTCCATGATTCTGGAATCGGTAAAAACCAAGGCATAATGAGGACGCTAGATTAAGAATCTGTGGAACATTAAATGGAATATTAGAACTACGTTTCCAAATCAAAACAACACTGCGCCATATTTGTTTTCATTCTGTTTACAAATTTATTTTTAGATCAGACGTAAGTCGCGAGTTCATGAACAGATAACCCTGTTTGAATAGATAAAATTTTGGTATAGCTTAAATTGCGATAATGTATCAGCAATAATAATTTATTTAGATTAAATATTGTATCAAATTTGATTTTGGAAAACTTAAAATGAAAAATTTAAAAACTACTTTTAAAGTCTTACGTACAACTTTTGAATTATGATAGTAACTTCATAAAAAACATATAGGCCAGTAAATTGATCCAAATTCCAGTTTCTTATTAACCAAATAACTTTACCGGATGTTTCAAAATGAAACGAAATCTAAAGTAGACAAATGTAAACAATGAAAGAAATTCAGAAAAATGACATTGAGAAGTCATTTCAAGTATTGAACAGTTTCTGACATTCATTGTACTTTGGTAGGTTAGAAATTGTCCAGTATATCTAACCGTTTGTTTAAAGTAAACACTACTAGATCTAATTCATATTTTTCATTCAACTGAGAAATTAGTAAACAAATAAATATATTGGCTAATTTGTGGCTTTGTTGCTGTTTCGCCCCTCCTCCAATTCCTTTTAGCTATGTTTTTAAAACTTGAATAAGAGGTAAACCTTCCTCTTCTCTCAGCACTCAAGCAAATTTGTGAAGACATAAATCTTTGTGCCAGTGTAGGCCTACACCAAAGTCGATGTGTTGTCGATGCAAGTGTGCTGGCACAAGATTGAAGCAGTGTTCACAAAAATGTAGGGCCTAAGGGTTATTATGTTAATTCGGTTAAAGAAATATTGTGTCTGAGAATGACCATAAAATTTAACAGTATAGTGTCAGTTATAGTGAGTTTCAAGATATTTTAGGGGATTCTGTTACTTTATGTCACCTGTAGTAAATACACTGATGAATATATACCGATTTTGACCATTCTTTAGAACTTAAATTTTATGTCCATTCTAAGACACATTAAGAACATTCATAATTGGCATATAACTCATATCATTTCAGATGGAAAAAAAACCTTTAAAAGTCCTGCCATCTGATGTACAATCTAGACTAAGATCAGATGTTGCTATAGCCAGTGTGTCACAATGTGTGGAAGAGCTTGTCTTGAATTCCCTGGATGCTGGTGCAGTGTGTATAGCTGTACGTTTAGATTTGACCACCTTCAATGTACAGGTAGTGGACAATGGTGCTGGGATTTCACAAGATGATATGAAACTGATTGGTGAAAGGTGGGTAGTTACCGGGAGTTACAAAGTTATAGCCCTGTTGGACTTCGGGAGAGCAATGAAGGCCGTTAACTAAATATGTCAGATTAGCGATGGAAAACGAAAACGCCAAACACCATGTTGTCTGTCGTAATTATAGGGGGGGGGGGGGCTAACAATTACAGAGGGCTTGGTTTCGAATTTCGAATTAGGATTGTCAGTTCAAAGTTGTACTATTGAACTATTTCTTGATAATTATTATTAGATTAAACTCTTTTAAAAGCTTAAAGATCTCCCAAAACACATCTTAATATTACATTAGTCACACACCATCAGGGTATTATCAATTTTCTTACAAATATGAGTACCAGTATTATATTCATTGGAGAAATTAGGTATTAATATTAATCTTCTTACAACTATTCTTACTACGGGAGAAATACTGTTCCTTCATTGTAGATATACCTGATGCCAAGTCTTTGAATGATACAGAGATACGGGAAGCTAAAAATAAATGACATCATATTTTATTTACAGGTATTCCACTAGTAAATGTCAGAAGTTGGCAGATTTAGATAATTTGGAATATTATGGATTCAGAGGAGAAGCTTTGGCCAGTATTCGTGATATTTCCACAGTTTTAGAAATTCACTCTCGAAGTCGACAGTCGTCTATGACCTACTGTAAACTTTTTAACCATGGCCAACCTCGAGCTGTAGCTGTCTCGAAATTTCCACGTCCATGTCCAGGCACCACCATTACAGTTCATAACCTATTTTACAACATTCCTGTCCGACAGAAAAATATCTTTCCATCTTTGGAATTGGAACACACCCGATATTGCATTGAAGGCATCAGCTTGATCAATCCATCCATTAGCTTCAGTTTAAGGAATGACGCCACTGGTCATACTTGTCTGCAGACACAAAAGAGCAACAGTGTTCTTACAGCATTTATGTATCTTTTTGGTGGATGTTTATCAATGCATTTAAAGCCAGTAGCTATCGATAAGGAACCATTTCATATAGAAGGCTACATAGGCAAAGATGGCCACAACAAAAAGGCGTTACAGTTTGTTTACGTGAACAATCGTATGGTTTTGAAAACTCCAGTTCACAGAATTATTACCAAGATTATGACAAACTGTATTCTCTTTAGAAAAAAACCATCAAAGGATGTCACAGGTGCTTCATCTCCAAGGTGCATGGAAAAGTACCCAATGTATGTCCTCAACATCAAGTGCCCATTGAATAGCTACGACATTACATTTGATCCAAAGAAAACATTGGTTGAATTCAAAGACTGGGAAACTTTGAATTCTGCTGTTGAAACCATGGTAACTGACTTTTTGAAATCTGAAAATTTATGGTATTACACTGAGACAAATTTCCTTAAAACTGCTGAATCTTCAAATCCAAAGGAACCAACAAATGTACAGAGAGATGCCCCAAAGAAGACTCAAGAAGAAACAGAGCTGCAAGTGTCTAAAGAATCAGAAATAAGCACAATGAATACCTCCAACATTTTGTCCTCTAAAACTGTGTTCAGAAAACCTACAGAAATCCTAGAAACCAAGACACCTAGTCCTACAATGATTGGAATCTCAAATTCAGTCCAAGGCCAAGAAAAGGAAGATGATACTTTACTTCCAAAGATTTCAGAAAGTCATGAGGCAGTGAGAGAATTCCCAGATCCAGTCCAAGGCCAAGAGAAGGAAGATGATTCTTTACCTCCCAAGATTTCAGAAAGTCACGAGGCAGTGAGAGAATTCCCAAATCTGGTCCAAGGCCAAGAGAAGGAAGATGATACTTTACTTCCAAAGATTTCAGATAGTCACGAGGCAGTAAGAGAAATCCCAATTCTGGTACAAGGCCAAGGGAATGAAGATGATACTTTACTTCCAAAGATTTCAGATAGTCACGAAGCATTGAGAGATTTTGCAAACAAACTTCATATTGATTTTTATCCCAAACCTGGTGACTTTGCAACCGATGATGAAGTACCCATTGAAGAGCACACCGAGAAAGCTAAACAAGTTGAACCCACAGTTTCTTGGAGTCAAACTTCATCAATAGGCTCTGAGGATCCCCTACAAGAAGATCCTCTATCTCCAATTACTTCTAATGAGACACTTCAGCTACCACCTACACATGATCTAAATCCTAGTTTTATATCTTTACCATCAGACTCTGAATTCATCTCAACGATGGACACCCTGCGATGTAAGGAAAAAGTTACTGAAGGAAAAAATCTGACTGCAGCCCAAAAAATAAGTTTGAGATTAAAGGAAAGAATAAGAAAAGGCCAACCAGAACATAAAGATCAGTCCAAAGTTTCAAGAGTTCTGCAAAAGTTTCGGAAAGTAAGTAGACAAAAGCTTTTTGAAACTGTTAATTTGAAACAAAATAAAATTGGCCGCAATGTTGCGGTTTTGGAAGCAAGGTCAAATACTCATGATAATGCAGGAGATGTTCCAGAAGTAAATACTGAACAGCTAGATGCTCTTGCACTAAATAGTAACAATAACAGCATCAAGACCCAGTGGAAATCTGACAACAGAAATCAGATTTTAGACAGGAAGAGGACAAATTTAAATTGTGGATGTGCACCAATCCAAAATCAGTGTAAGAAATCAAAATTCATGACATCTGAATCCTTTGTAATGACACCAAGAACAGCTTTTGTAGAAGTTCTCCCATTGCTGCAAAGAGCTCAGAGGCGAACTGATAAATCCCAAAATGGTACATGTCAAGAAGAATCTTCGTCAGTAAGAAACAGACAAAACCACAACAGTAACCAATCTGTTGCTGATGCTTTTTTGGATAGAACATTTAAAAGACCTCATCCAGTAGATCATACTAGACATTACCACTCCAGCAAAGCTTCACTTTATGGAAGATCTGATGGAAGACAAGGTGCTTCTCTAAGTCCACACACATCAGGTTCTGAAAGGATGGGAGATATTGACAATACTGAAGAACGCTCTGAAAAGTTCATAAACTCATCTGAAGGGGGATTTAGTGTGAGAATGACTCCTTCAAGCAGTGACAATAAAGTAGACAAATCTCCAGAACCAGTTCAGGAAAGCCAAGGATTTTCCTTAAATTTCACATCACCTGATTCTGATTCATCAAGACATCAAGTTTCTTGTCCAAGTAAACAGCTTGATACCAAAATTATATCTACTCCAGATCAGATATTCCCACCAACTTTACCATTTGAATACTCAACAGAAGACAGTGGGAAACCGACTCCCTCAATCAGCTCTTCTAATGATAAACCTTCAGACATCCTACTTACACCTTTGCACCTTACACCTACTGGTTCAATTGATCATCAAATGAGTATCAGTCCCCAAATGGCTTTTCAACACCGTTCTTCTGATAACAAAACAACAGACATCTTGCAAACACCACACTGTCCAACTACAAGAAGCTTCACTGATCCAAGAATGAACACAAGCAATCAAATGAACAGAGGCCTAAGTATAATTACAGACCATCTACTGGATTCAGATGATACTGCATCAGTTATTTCCACCATGGAAGGTAACCTGATGTCAGGTGATAACAGTATTATCGAGGAATCTCAAGCATGTGATCCTGTAGCACCTTGCTTCTCCCAGATGTTCGTGGATTCTATCACTCCAGAAATTTCAGTAGCTAAACCATTTGAATCTGAAAGAGAACAAGACATTGAAATTGGCTCTAGTTTTCAATGTGGCCAAAAATACAACTCAAGTTCTGATGAGAAAACAAACACAGACTCTTATTCTATAACTGATCTTCTCTCAGACAACTCACAAACTGCTTTTGTAGATTCTACTTCATGTGCCGTACATGCCAATTCCAAAATTTCTGAATCTCAAGTTTCCATGTCGAAAGATGATCTTGATATGAAAACTCAGGAATCAAACATGACTGTGGAGACAACTGATCTTGAAATGGAATCACAGGAATCAAACATGACTTTGAACAAAAAGGATCTTGAAATGGAAACTCAGGAGTCAAACATGACTCTGGTTAAAGATCAGTTTGAAAGTGATGGTCAGTCTGAACAGAAGATGTTTGAGGTAGGAAATGATGTTAAAGAGGATACCTGCAATGGTGATTCAAGAGACATATGGATTGAAATGACAGACAAAAACTCAGGTTTGACTTTTTGTTTATGATCATCTTTTTTTATGTGCCTGATCATAACCATATTAAATTAAATGGAGAATTATGTACTGCTTTTCTGTTCCTCTGTTACTGCTTGGGCTAATCAAAACTGCCAAATTCATGCAGTGTGGAATGGGGGAAAATTAAACAGTTACTTAAGTTCACTCTTTTATGGCTCCTCAGAGTTAGTTATTTGACTGTGTACATACTTATTGAAATCTTTTTTTTTTTAAAGTTAAAAATGTATTGAAAAATCTTCAATTCCAAAAAGAATTTGTGTTTTGTGTTTAAGGTAAAGTTATCCATGTAAATCAACTAACAGGAAACACTGTGTATGAGAAAGAATGGATGATATTACAACAGAAATTTGATAAACCAGGTAAATAACAGATTTTATAATTCAGACTCTGGTCAGACTGCTTGGTTACATCGAACTGATGATGGTTGTTATATAGAAAGCCTAGTGGCCATGAATATGTCATATATGTCCATAATTGTCCCTTATGTCTTCAGATATGTGCGGATATAAACAAAATCTGATAAGTGTTTCAGAAATTGGCTCCAATTGGCACACTTTCAGTCAGACATCTTTGGTTCTTGCAATTTCACTAAAACTAATTGGTTTACTTATTCCTTAATCAATTGATTTTTTAAATAAATATGTTTTTCAAATAAAACTAAATATCTTTTACATTTTACTTCTGTAGGTTTCAGTAATTCTGAGAATATACTATGTAGTAGAAAGACTAGTAGCAATATATCAACACTTAGTAATAATGATAGTAATAATCTATATGGTATGTTACTAAACCATCTAGATAATAACCAAGAGGAACAAACCATTAAATGGAGAAATAAAACCAATATTGATAGTGACACAGGTTAATTTACTTAGTATATTATTTATCTGTTGAATTCTTTTATTTACTTCACATTAGATATCCAGTTTTCTATCTGCAATTCAATTTTAGCTTTCTTTATCTACCTTCAGCTATTTGTAGCTCATTTTCAGCTATCTGCAATTCAATTTCAGCTATCTGTAGCTCAATTTCAGCTATCTTTAGCTAATTTCAGCTAACTGTAGCCCAATTTCAGCTATCTGAGGCTCAATTTCAGCTATCTTTAGCTAATTTCAGCTAACTGTAGCCCAATTTCACCTATCTGAGGCTCAATTTCAGCTATCTTTAGCTAATTTCAGCTAACTGTAGCCCAATTTCAGCTATCTGTGGCTCAATTTCAGCTAACAGTTGCTCAATTTCAGTTATCTGAAACTCACTTGCAGCAATCTCTATACTATCTGCTGTACCAGCTAATAAAGCGTATACTTATATTTCTAGAAAACTCAGTTATAGATGATATGTTTAAACAATGGCAAAATCCTGTTCATGAAATATCAAATCAGGTAAGCAAGGTTTCAAGCAATTTTCTCAATTATAATTCTTTTAAAGTGAGAGTATCTTGATTCTAGTTGATTATTGAATTGTATTTTGTTATTGATCCATTAAGATAGATGCATGCTATGTTAATACAAATAGTGTTTACAATCTTTCTTGAGGTTTGCAAGCGATACTGAATAAAATAAAAAAGTTTCAAAATAAATGAACTATGCTTATTAATTTTGACCTAAAAATGGTATATCTGAATATGAAATATTTGCTTATGACAAATTTCATGGTAAGATTTCTTGTGAGACAGGCCTAGTAGTAGCCTAATGCATTTAAGCTTTTATTTTCCAGTGTGGTATTAATACTGAAGTCAGTCATTCTAGTCGGTCAGCTATTTCCTCATATCAATCATTAAACCAAATTACTTTCACTAAAGACATGTTATCATGTATGCAGGTAAGGCTTCTTCTTCTGATCAGACCTACCTTCTTCTGATCAGACCTACCTTCTTCTGATCAGATCTACCTTTTTCTGATCAGACCTACCTTCTATCAGACCTACCTTCTTTTGATCATACCTACCTTCTTCTCATCAGACCTACCTTTTTCTGAATAGACCTACCTTTTTCTGATCAGACCTACCTTCTTCTGATCAGACCTACCTTCTTCTCATCAGACCTACCTTCTTCTCATCAGACCTACCTTTTTCTGAATAGACCTACCTTCTTCTGATCAGACCTACCTTCTTCTGATCAGACCTACCTTCTTCTGATCAGACCTACCTTCTTCTCATCAGACCTACCTTCTTCTCATCAGACCTACCTTCTTCTCATCAGACCTACCTTTTTCTGAATCAGACCTACCTTCTTCTGATCAGACCTACCTTCTTCTGATCAGACCTACCTTCTTCTGATCAGACCTACCTTCTTCTGATCAGACCAACTTCTTCTGATCAGACCTACCTTCTTCTATCAGACCTACCTTCTTCTCATCAGACCTACCTTCTTCTCATCAGACCTACCTTTTTCTGAATAGACCTACCTTCTTCTGATCAGACCTACCTTCTTCTCATCAGACCTACCTTCTTCTGATCAGACCTACCTTCTTCTGATCAGACCTACCTTCTTCTGATCAGACCTACCTTCTTCTCATCAGACCTACCTTCTTCTCATCAGACCTACCTTCTTCTCATCAGACCTACCTAAATTGACTAGACTATTCTTCTATATCAGACCCTAAATTGAATATAACATTCTTGAATAGGTTAAAATGTTCTGTTTCATTGTTTGATTTTTCTATTTCTCTGATTAGAGGCATTGGATGTGAACATACTCTGGCAACACTATTATGAATAAAGTGTAACTATGCAGATCACATATCTGTACCTGGCTGGTTGCTTGGCATCACTTCCAGAGAGTCCTTATAACTGCTATTATTTTGATTTCATTATGTTTCAATATGTTTTTATGCTCAACTTTATTTCTATTTGTAGGTATTAGGTCAAGTGGACAATAAATTTATAGCGTGTTTAATATCTTCTACAACACAGTCTGAAAATAAAGGTATGTCAAACTATAAAGAACTATGTGAAGGTATGTCAACTTATAAAGAACTGTGAAGGTTCAGTTTGTTTAAACCTGAAGGTCTTGGGTTCAAACCAGGTTGAGATAATACTGTTGGATTGTTCAACCCGGTTTCCCCTCTCAGTGATGTTGGTTATAGAGGCGGACACAGAAAAAGTTGATAGTTGTTCAGAGGAGGACCATGTGTTACAGGTTGTGTATGTTAATTTCCCTAATTTGTCCAAATACCTCATTGATTCCCTGATTCTTTTCAGTTGTGGTTCCTGATTTATTAGTCATGTTAGATCAACATGCAGCACATGAAAGAGTTAGATTAGAGCAGTATATATCAGGTATGAACTCTGTTCTTGGATAATCTTGGAATAGTGCAAGGCTGTCAAAATCTTTAAACAACAGCCAATAAAATTTTTCAGTTTTCAGAGAAAATTTGATGTTCTCATTCTCATTTTAAATACAAACACATTCCACCAATTGTTTAGGACAATATTCATAAAAACTTGAACATTTTTAATGGGTTTATATTAAAATTGTAAAATATTTTATTTGGTATGGTATGTGTTTTATTAATTCTTGTTTCGACTGTCTCTGGTTTACTGTTTGACAATTGTGTTATAGAAATATTTGATTTCTATATGTTGGGTTTAATCAGTTTATTTTATTTATTATTTATTGTGTTGAAGAATTTTTGATTTCTTGGGTTTAATCAGTCTATTTTATTTATTATTTATTGTGTTGAAGATTTGTTTGATTTCTTGGGTTTAATCAGTTTATTTAATTTACTGTTTATTGTGTTAAAGAATTGTTTGAAGAAGATGAAGAAGAAGAAGGGTCAGATAGAGTGAAACAATCAGAAATAACACCACCTCTATCTCTTACATTAAGACAAGAAGACGTTAGAATGATGATCAGTTTTAAACACGAGTTCTCCAGAATAGGTAACTTTTTTTACTGCAAGTTGGAAATTTAAGTTTGAAAAATGTGGAAGCCACAATACAGTCAAGAAAGAAAGAAAAAACTATATTTTACAAGGATAACAACTTAGGTTCACAAATCCACAATGACATGGATCCTTTCTACTAGCTGGTCCTTGGCCAAACTTCATTGGCATTGATCTTTCCGGATTTTCCATACCCATTTACAGCTGGGTGGACTGGAATTATGAGCGAAGATGACTTATTCCAGGTAATTAGGCTTTGATTGAGATTAGATTTTCAGTGTATCCAAGCAAATGACTTTATGATGTAAAGATTCAACTCTTTAACAGCTTCAATCTTATGTTAATTAATTTATGAAATAGGAAAGTATACCTTTATATTCCGTAACTGTATACTGGTATGGTGTGGGCCACTGGAACTTTCAAGGATATCTTGTGATGCATTGATGGAAACTGAATATTTTTTGTGTCTTTACCATCAGGTATTAAGTTTACTGGTGTAGAAGAAAACAGAAATGAAATCAAACTACATTCCATTCCTGCTTGTATAGTTGAAAGAGAGGCTAATGAATTAAAAAGAGGCAAGAATTCCATAGCAACACAATTTGTTGAGGTAGGTCCACCTTAACACATTCATTAGGTCATGTTATTATCAACTCAATAATATATGTGACATTATAAGGCACATTCTTTGTTTGAAAGTTGTACGGCAAGAGGCTTCAATGCTTTAAATATATGATTTATCTCCCTTTTGAGGAGCAAGAGACAATCAAACCCCTTGTGCCTAATGACGTCAAGTTCTTTCAGGGATCAATATCTGATTTAATCAACAATTTCAAAAGAGTTTCTACCAAACAGACAAATGAATCTCAAACTACCCTTAACTTGAATGTGAAAGAAAAGTTTAAGATAGTGCTAAAAATGAAATTGATTTCTATTTACCTCCTTATTGAAAATGTTAAATATTTGGTGTTTTTTTGTTTGTAGGAACTGATAACAGAATATGTAGAGGTGAGGATGAATTTTAAATCTTTCTCAGCTAACACTGGTTCCATAATTTATTGTTTTCAAAAATTAGCTTATTTAAACTATTACACATTAATCTCATATAAAATAGGGACAAAAAGAACAGGCTTGTCTTACAAGGACAATACAAGGTGCATAAGGATCCTGTCTATCAACCAGTCCTTAGTCAAACCACATGGCATTGATCTGGATACAGCTGGGACAACTGGAATAATGAGTAGAGATGGATCATTCACAGTTACCAGACATGGACTGCCTGACTGAGAATACAAACCACAACCACCATGAGCCAGTTTTATAATACTAGCAATCATTCTAAAATACATATCAATTCCAAGTTTGTCAAATGATATTTTACTTGCTCAAGATGATATACTGTATCAATGTTTTTTGTTTTAACAGTATTTGAAGAATACCAGTGGTTCCAGAAGGAGACTGCCATTGGCTTTACAGAGAATACTAGCTACAAAAGCTTGTAGAGGTCTGTATTTTATTATATATCAGATTGTTGACAACAGAACCATTGACAGCCGATTTCTGATCAATTGTTACTTGTAACTTTACAATAACTTTATGCTATAAGGTTTTATTTCAGGAATAAATCTCTTAAGGCACCATAGGGTGTTATCTATCATCAGCAGCCCAAATAAAATTGCATAAATTTTTGACTGATATTAACTTAGGGGACAATTTCACCTTCAAAATTCTTTTAAGTATGCAATTATATCAAGAAGAGGTGGATCACAACCAGAAATAAGTTTGGCTAGTTATTTAATGACTCACGCTCATAGTAAGACAACAAATTTCCTGATGGATTGCTGTAATTTTAAAAACTCTCACAAACAGAAAATTTCTATGGATCTGTGCTTTAATTACCGGTATTCCAAAAAAAAAGAAAAAGGAAGAAACAACTGTATTTTACAAGGATAACAACTTAGGTTCACGAGTTCGTCGTGACAGTGATCCTTTCTACCAGCTGGTCTGTGGCTAAACCTATTTGCATTGATCTTTCCCGGATTATCTGTACCCATTTACAACTGGGTGGACTGGAATTATGAGTGAAGTTAACTTATTCTTACAAGCCTAATCCTATACATTACTTCAGAATAAATATATTTCAGGTGCCATTAAGTTTAATGATATACTATCACCAGCTCAGTGTAAAGAATTGATTACAGCTTTATCTAAATGTGATTTACCATTTCAATGTGCTCATGGCAGGCCTTCTGTGATACCACTATTTAAATTAGATAGAAAACTCTTTCAACAGACACAGGTAAATCTAGTCAGTCTTATATTTTAACTAAAACCTTCTCAACTGTGGAACACTACAGAGACATTAGTGGAAGGCTTGATGGTAGAGGGCTTGTTAATGGTTGCTTTCAGCAGATGCTGATATTGCAAACTTGGTATATTGATAGATATAGTAGTTGGTAGATGGATTGGGTTGGGGGATTTTTTTTTCTTTGAAAACAGACTGTAGTAGGCTGTAACAATGAATTGCTCTCCCTTTGATAGGCTACATATTATTATACTTCTTTTCAACAGATCATTTTGTGATTTACTTAGGACTGTATCCAGTCCAATTCACATTTAATTTCTTATTGTTTATTTCTAATTAACTTAATGTTTCTTTGTAATCAAATAAACTGGCTTTAAATCAAGCTAACTAATAAATATTTATAATTTTGTTTATATGTTAGATAAATATTTTGAAATATGAAGTGTATTTCCATTAATATAACTAATACATAGCTTACTTGTTATATTATTTCTAGGTTAAACCCAAACCAAGACTTGATAAGTTGATGAAAGGAAGGCAGATACAGGAGTAACTATCAATCACCTCTAGGTTTACAAATAATACAAAATTAGTTACCCTTGTACTGGAGTGTTAGCTTGTACAGGAATGTTGGCTTGTACAGTAGTGTTCGTTTTGTCTAAGAGTTTTGGCTTGTCCAGGAGTGTTGGCTTGTCTAAGAGTGTTGACAGTAGGCATGTCCATTAGTGTTGTCATGTCAATTAGTGTTGACTTGTCCAGTGCTGTTGGCATGTCCAAGAGTGTCAGCTGTAGGCATTGCCTAGGAGTGTTGGCTTGTCCAGGAGTATTGGTTTAAAAGTTTAAGGGGTTACCTAATCTTTCTAACTATTCATTTTAAAGTCTGTATTGCTGTACATTATTTCCGAAATAGGCATTTTTTTAGCTTGATAGATAGGCCTATATCTGAGTGATTTTTATTTTTGACTGTGATCTATAATTAACTGTGATTTTATTATTTATTATTTATTGTTTAATTTATAACAAAAATCAAATGATTAAAATGTTATTTAAACCATCAGTATTTTTTTTTAATTCTAAATGACATTAAATGATGCCTATATAGCCAAAGGCATCTTTACATCATACAAATTATTAATTTAATTAATAATAATAATAATTTGAGAAACAGTTTGTTTCAAAATTAATTCTTTTGATGGATTATTTATGGCCTATGTGGAGATTCTGTCGTATTGTGTTGACACCAGTTAAGTCCACAAATGAACAAAGACTTGTTTTAGCCATGTTTAAAAATTTCAATTTGGGTCATTATTAGAGGAAATATACTTTTAATATACCGACCAACCGACCAACCAATTGGCCATCTTAAAAGGAAACTATTAGAATAGATAATGTAAAGGAAATAGTGGGTAGATAATTTGTCTGTAAAATACAGGAAACGGTTTCAATCCATTGTCTGAAATTTCAGGAGCAATGACGTTATCGGATCAGTCAATACCCTGTTTATTGGCCTCAATTTCCGCACCTCATTACCAAATTAATATATTTATCAATATATAGATAATTACGAGATTTTTACATGCAATATTCTCTGAAACTATGAACGGAAACAGATTCCTGTAAATCAAATGGAATCATTGAGGTAATACGCCTGTCGTGGTTCAGGCTTATCAGTCGTAGTCTACAGCTTATTCTACTGCCATCTACCAAACCCTCGAGTCGTTGTCAATGTAGGTAGACTCTTTAATTCCAGTCTAATACATCTGTCAAATTTAGAAATCCCAAGACAAAAACTTTTCTAATATCCTAGCTAATTAGACTAACTACCGAACCATAGGGTCTTCAATAATCTATATTCTAAACCTGTATTGGGGACACTGATAATATCAAGTTGCACTATTCTAATTTTCAATCAGTCTTTGGTTCCTGCAATTGCACTAAAGCTAAGAGTTTGATGCCGTTACTAATTACAAAATATGCTTGTATCACATAAGGAATAGTCCTTCGCGATTAGTGACACCATCAAATACATAGTTCAACTGGAAATTTGCAGGAACAAATTGGAATGGAAAACCGACTTCATTAAACTTGATCTTATAAATTCCAAAATCAAAAACTCTGTTTTTAAATAAATCTTCTAATAATTATCTGGATAAGTTTTACAACGCTGTTTTTAAGTATATATCAACAGTCAAATTCGCTTCATTTCGTTGAAAATATTTTTATAAAATTATATTGATTCTAATAAGCTTCATCTAATATGAGTATTTCAAAAATTCAAATTCGAAAAAACAGTTCGTATTTATTTTCATAGTCAATGCTTCCATCTCAACAGAAAACACAACTAAATGGTTCAAAGTCAAAGCGCATAATAAAATATATATATTACTTCAGGTTCCACTTATCACTTTCCATGCTAATAGAAGCTTTATATTTAAAAACTTTGAAAATTTCTATAATTGTACTTATAGGACTAATAAGTTCTGCTCCGATTTCAAATTCTTAAAATCGTTCTTTGAGATTCAAATTAGGATTGGATTCTGTCCTATGAGCATTGCGAGACTTCTATTTAGAAAGAGAAAACTGGTGTGATACATTAGGCTGTAAGTTGATATGGCCCACGATACTCATTATAATCATTATAAAACTGGTCTGATAATTTAAATAAAAGAATATCTAATAGCCAGTCTCTGATATACTTTGTTTTTGTCTGTACCTTATTTAAATATTGGTCAAAAGCCTTCAATGATATTTATTATGCTTTTTTAGGAAACAATCTAGCCTTTTGGATGGACAATTGATAGTTAGACGATGCTCTGTTCGCTACAAACTGTGTATCTCTCGATAGTTTCAAATCAAAAAAGAGTAGACAGAATTGCTGTCTTGTCTTGTTAATTACTTTATTTGAAGATTCGTAAAAACCATCCATTGAATATCATATGTACTTTTATAGGAAAGCGTCTGGGTGCTATTAGC
Source organism: Nipponacmea schrenckii (assembly GCA_030562195.1). Lineage (NCBI taxonomy): Eukaryota > Metazoa > Mollusca > Gastropoda > Lottiidae > Nipponacmea > Nipponacmea schrenckii. The sequence continues at coordinate 3,952,398 of CM060199.1, forward strand.
TATGCATGTTAAAGCCCCTCCGATACAGTCATGCAAATCGGAAATTTGAGTAGGTAAATGTTGCTTTTTGGGCAAAATTTCCCCCACTGCAGATTGTATGTAGAATTTTACCTTATGTAAAATGTATTGTTTTGTTATATAAAAGCGTCCCAATTTAAATTTTACAAATTATATAAGTTGTAGGTTAATATCTATTCCTTTATCAGTCAATCAGACTAAAGGAGTTGTTTCAAATAAAACTGAAGAGTTAATAAACACATTACTGATAATAATATGACCTTATGTTTTTCAGTCTACGTTTTAGAATTATGTATCTTGTCTTTACGTGTCAATATGTATTATAGAATTTCAAGGGATCGTCTAAAGAATCTCTTGTATCCGATGAAATCAACATGAGCGGAGTTCTCACTGGGCTAATAAATACCGGCAACTACGCTCACCTTGGTTGTCACAGATAGCGATGGCCCAGATCGACGACAAGAAGCAATATTTGCTAGAAAGTAAATAAAAACATGACAAATTTGCAGCAACAATAATTCTCTTCACCAAGGTCGATTAAATCCAGCGGTTGATCAGATGGTTTCAGATACCACCACGGCCCACTTGCTCTCAGATTCTACTAGTCAGAATATCGAGATCCTCCGTAACCTAATGTGGCGTTTCTACAACCATGATCATTTGGCTTACTTGTTTTATTTCTAGCTTAAACCCAAACCAAGACTTGATAAGTTGATGAAATTAAGATAGATAATTATCAATAACCTCTAGATTTAATACAAAATCAGCTACCCCTACCGTCGTTACCCTTAGATTCCAAATTTTATGACATTGTAGTTTTTAAATGCCTGTTGCTATTGGCTCCCTTCGACAAAATAGACCCTCACTCGCCCTCTGCCTAATTCTTTGTAGATGCGAAATTGATTACATATCCATTTAAGAGAAAAATAGACGAAAACTCTCCTTTCCTTATTATTGAGACACGTTTGTAGATAAAAATTATATTACGAACACGTGGGGATCTGTCTTCAAGATAAGAAAAAAACTAAGATCTATAAAGATCTGATAGATCAAATAAATCAAAGCGAAATTCTTTTGAATAATATTTATAATGGAGAGAAATATAATAACTGTTACTGGGGCTATGTATTAGCGGGGCTGTTTATCTTCAATTTCCTGGATTAGGACCCTGTTTCAATACCACAGCCCAGAGTACCTTGAATCTCACACAAGTAAGGAACACACCCATACGGTCCTCGGCCAAACCTCGTTTAATATCTTTAAAATTGTTCGTACCCATTACAACTTGCATTATGAGGCATATACAATACCTAACTTCGAGTTCCTTGTATAAATTAATGATGTCATAAAGATTTCAGCTCTCCAACCTACTGAGCGACAGTCCTAAAGCAGATCGTTTCAAGGATTTCAAAACTGGACCAGATCTTTTCTGAGTATGTTCATGTGTCAGAACTTTGTTATGCCATTACGACCCATTTCTATGAGTACTTTGTTTTTATATTCTTTATTGAATTGCATTGCTTAGCTTGTAAATAAACGTATACCTTATAAGTCATTATTATCTATATCTTAACATCAACTGGTGATGCCTACGCTCCCGAACCATCCGAACCAGCCAAGTTAAAGGTTAAATTTCCCGGAGGTGTGTGTAGTTTTCCATTTATTTAAGTTATTTCTCAATATTAGTATTCAAAAACTATTTCTAACTTATCGTTATTAGCAATTATTTAATGCAATTTTCTGTCAGTAACTTTGCAAGAGAGCAAACAGAATGTCGTATGTTTGGTTTGGTAGTGGGGCATGTATCGCTATGTTTGTTTGTTAGCGTGCGCTCAGATACGCGATGTTATAACAATAAAAGTTATCAAGTGACCTAGGTTATCTTTAAGCCATTCATAATTGGATATTCAGTATATTGGAAGTAGTCTGTTATCATATCATAATTTTATCATTTACAAGACAACATATATATATATATATATATATATATATACAGATATATACAAATATATCGTATTCATTTCAATTTGTTTCATATCCTAAAGATGGGGAGGTTTTTATCTGCAGTGTTTCTATGTGTTGGGGTGTCTGTCTATGCTCAAGTACCAGGATTAGGACCATGTTTTGATGCCAAACCACAGAATACCTTAAATGTGTCACAGGTAATTATGATTTTCAAGTGGAAGTAAAAACAGATTTCTGGTGAAATATCTATATTATGACCTAAAGCAGTGTTAAACGGAACCCATTCTGAAAATAAGACTTTGAAAAAAAACATTCTTACTCGGTTGAGCTTAATGTAATAAATCACATTCACTTCAAAAAATGGATAAAACAAATTAATATATTTAATACTCAGAAAGCCCCACATGATAGCGATGAGTAGTGAATTGCGTTTGTTACTCATCTCCTCAACTGGTAATCGCGCCAGGGATCAGGGTTAAGGTTCCTATTTTTACTAAGTTGACACACACAACACACTTCTATAGTCTTAACTTTTAGTAGGAAGTGATAGCAAGTAAACTTTAGACTATTACTAAAATTGGCCATTGGACAATACCAATTGGTCCAAAAATGCGGCATCGCCTTGTAAACGCAAATCCAATACACTTAGTCATCTCTCTGGCACGACCATTTTACCGTCCCCCACAGCATGCACTTGTGCTCAGTCGTTTGAAAAGAAAATTTCAAACAAAAGTTTATATTTTTGTATTTTTCAGTATTTAGGTAAATGGTACGAAATTACCAAACTACCAAGTTTCTTCGAAATAGAGCAAGTTTGTATTACTGCTAATTACTCGGTAAAAGAAGATGGTCACGTCAAAGTTTTCAACCAGGGAAAAGTGTAAGTAGTACCCAATGTGCAGGCCCGTAGCCAGACTCGATTTTTCGGGGGGGGGGGAGTAAAAATAGTAGTAAATCCGGAGGGGCAATAGGGGGAGTTGCAGTAATATTATGGGACATTTGCCAGAATTTTTTTTGGGGGGGGGTATTCCATTTTTTCGGGGGGGGGGGCTGTAGCTACGGGCCTGCCAATGTCTCAAATGCACATGTTATATATACTTTTTACATGCATTAGAGACTATTGATTTGCTTTGTACCATTCAATTCACAGAAAGATGTTCTCTCAAATTTCACGACTACAACTATTTCCAGCAATGGCAAGGACCAATTGAAAAACGAAATGGTGCAAATCGATGCAGAGTCTCATGATTTTTTTCATCAATACAAGTGTATGTGGAATGTTAGACATATTGCCTCCTATGTAATTTTTTTCGAAGGGTTAGATATGTTTTTTAAGTTTATTTTCTTCTATTCTAGCAATGGGAATAATGTTTCGTCAATTGGTGATGCCTACGTTCCTGACCCATCAGAACCTGCGAAATTAATAGTACAGTTCCCACAAGGTTTGTAGTTTAATAAAACGATCTTTGGCCTTTTTGGGCAAACATAGGGCCAGAGCGGTACCAATTAGTGTTTCCCAAATAACTAATTTGTATTAGTATCCTTGCTCTAGTTGAAGTTATTTGCGTTGGTAAGACAAATGGTGCTCGTGGTTCTAATCTCGGTCTGTGTGTGAAGGTCTGATTAGTTCCGGTCGACCCAGCTGTAAACGGATACTAGAATGAAGCTAAGTTGTTATCTATAAAACAAATTGTCTCCTACCTCATTCAATTCTTGCTTTACTGTAGGATTGTGACCAGATGCCAAGGACCTTTATTAATATTAACAGGCTAGGCTAAGTAATTAAAAATTATACTGTTATTTTCCAGGCGCACCTGCTCCTTACTGGGTTTTAGAAACTGACTATACCACCTATTCCATGGTACTATCGTGTAATAATGTAACAGCACTAGCACATGTTCAATTTGCCTGGGTACTGAGCAGAACTCCGACATTGGATAAAACAGTTTTAGATGGAATCTTACAGAAATTTCAGAAAAATGGAGTACCGATTTCCGATTTTCATCCAACTTTACAAAATTGTTCAGACAATAAACTTTATTTTAAAAATGGTTCACGATAATGGCGAACTAATGTGTACATTTTTACTAAAAAATTTTGAAGTTATACGTACATTGGATAAAGTTTTATATACTGGTGCCCAAATACTTCAAATATTCCTGTCAAATATTAGAATAAAGCGGGATATGTATTGGGCTTATGGCCTGACTTTAAATAAAGTGATAGAAATAATTGTTATACATTGTACGTTGTGTTGTCCTAGGAAAAGTTTCCTGATTGCACATTGGACATTGCAATGGTTTGCGTTTCTATGAGTATATAATGTCACGCTATTCCAAACTTTTTTACCACTACTTTTATACCACAGAATGCAACGATTTGATTGAATTGAACGCCAGCGAATACTGAGTCCTCGAAGCAAAAGCAGTAAATATTATACATATACGAAGTTCTCGTAATAGCTTAACACTGTAAAGATGTCAAAATAAGCCCAACCATGAAAAAGCCTATCACAAACTAGAAGGTAATTAACTTCAAAATTTACACATGTTTGTAGATTGGGCTTCCTAGCTATTCATGACGTCATTCCGATTGTCATTGTTACTTGTAAACAGTTGTCACCCATTGGCTCTAATCGGTTGATGTCGACACTCAGCCTAGGTGCTAAGGTAAAGGAATAACTTGACATGCTAGAATAGATTTGTCACAACGGTTACCACAAGGTAAGGCCAGTAGTAAATTATTATTGATCGACGCTGTTGTTCGCTCAAGTTTTGTTAATATTTACACAACAAAGAAATATGGCAACGCATGTTGATTGGCCAGTTTAAAGAACACGCTACCTCATGGATATTTGTCGAATAGGCCTACGAATTCTACCTGCTAAAGAGAAAACATGGTAGAAATATGTTGCACGTTTTGAAGAGACAATATCTTCTGACCAATACTCTATAAGCAACAACCGTTTTTCTGCCTAAAACTAATATTTAGACAGGTTTAGTAGCTTCCAGCCCATTTAAGTTATTGTACTGTCACATCATAAGTCTAATCACATCCTTGAGTGGAAGTAGAACTTAAGCAGCTTATCTCAGAATAATACGCTCAAGGTAAACGAAACATGTTCAGGAAAAATAAATTGCCATATACCATATCAGTTACAACATAAGTTGTAAGATCCAAACCTCAAAACTAATAACTATCTAAATCCAAAACGATACACTGGCTAAACACCAGTTATAAACTTTTCAATCATCAGTGAGTAAGTATTTCATAATGAAAATACCTCTTCTATTTCAGATTTATTGACTAACGTGCTCAACGATTATAGATGAAGTACATGACAAATTAGAAGAAGCTACAGCTCATCTAAATTACAAAGTTCTAAAAGCTGCACCTTACATAGCCGATAATTCACCCTTTACCTTCCATACACATGATAAGTTCCAACTGCTGCTGGTCGTTTATGACCTACTCAAAATCAATGAAAAAACACGTTGAAGAGTTTAAATTGAATCCAGGCAAAGCAACTTCAATGAAAGAGAAAATTGAGATGCCTTGTTCACCTGTAGATGATTCGCCTAAATCATCGAGTTCGCATCACAACGAACTGGCGGAAGGTAGTTCCCAAACAGAGCCTAAAGGCAACGTGGTAGATGCTCAGCTTCAAACAGAACCGAGTTGTACAGGGATCTCAACCTCATGTATAGAAATAGCTCTGACCCACACGACTGTGGAATCTCAAACTACATCTAGTTTGATGAATCATGGAGAGCCACTTCTCCCTCCAGAGGAGACCTTGCCAGAATGTCTTGTTGAGGTGGATACCGGTACTGGTGATGGTAAAAAAACATGTTGTCTCACTTCTTCATATAATATATGCAAAATATTTTGTGCAACTCCTAAAAAGGTTTCTTCTGAGAAATATGTCATATCGGAAGATCAATCTATACCCATTGTCATCCATTCTCGTCAACCAGCAGATGATGATATAGTCGCAGTCGAAACAATTAAAGAAACGAATATACAAACAATATTACTGGATGACTCATACCATCACAGCCCCAAAAAAGATAATACTGGTGAGAGTCAGAAACTTGGCGAACATTATAATACGAACCCTTTTGATTCCAATGAGGATCTAGAAGCCTCTACTGCCTCTTCACAATCAGATCAACATTATTTCACTAACCCTTTTAATTCTGACGAGGATCAAGATGCCTCCACCAATATCGCCATACAATTAGATCAACAAATCCCCAATGATAAGGACTTGGTAGAGCATTCAGTTAAATCTTTGTCAGAAACGACGGTACCAAAAGCTACAACAATCAAGCATTTGAAACCTTCACACAAATCCAGACGGGCCCCGGATCCACCACAATCGGAAGTTCTTAAGCGTGAACAAGAAGCCAATAAAACAGCATCAGATATGTTATCCTCTGAAAGAAAACAACCGATAGACATTGGACTTCCAGATAATATAAATCCTTTTCAAGACGATGCGATTCCTGCAGTTTCAATAAATAGTCCTCAATCATAATTTATATCAGAAGAACTAATCCGTTTTTTATTGTAATGAAATAAAAACTAATCCGATTGTCTTCAGATGAGATAGGATTTATATCACATAAAAAAGAATCGATCCGTTGGTATATTAGTGAAATATAATTGATTCGTGTGTAGATGCCTAAAATATAACTCATCTGCTTCTATTTTTGTATCATTTTCAACTTTCTTTTAAGAATAGCTTTCTCCTTCGATCCATAAGAGGATTGCGTTGACACAATGGTGGCATGTCAGGTTTATGCATCCGGAATCGGATGTTGTTACTCAAAGTTTTAATAAATACAACTTCAAATACTAAGAAATATCATATATATCACAATAAAATTAAAACGGTATTTGCTGCTTACAAGCCAATTGATAGTAAAGAAGAACAATTTGTCAGATTTACCCAAGGTACTAAATCAAGAATTTCAATTTTTTTCGATGTTCACAGGGAGAGGGGGTGGGGGGCATTACCACCAAGAAACACGGGTTGTACACCCAATAGTCTGTACTTTCTAAGAACTACACTCTTTAGATTGACCAACAACGTTTATTCTTTTTTTTTTTTTAAACTATAATTCCAGCTATAATGGACTTTGATTTCACCGTGTCCCCGTAGCAATACCATCGACTCTTTTATGCCTACTCGTGCGCAATATATCTTGGTCTTTCACCATTAGGTTTACATAATCATCTTATCTCTGAGGGTCAACTACGGTCAGACTTTTATTTTTATTAGAAATATTTACCCACATGGTTTAGTTCCATTGGAATTTTATCTTCAAAAAGTTTTGAACACGTGTTCAATAATATATATTATATAAAGATTATGTATAAAAAGGTCAAATCTTTTCAAATATTATCATAACTTGTGTGGCATCGTTGAGTTCAGAATGGAAGGAATATTAGTGTTACTATCAGTTTGTTTTGTTTTATCTGCTGCCCAAGTACCAGGGTTAGGACCATGTCCGAAAACACAACCACAGCAACATTTAGATCTCACCAAAGTAAGTTTGGATACTTCATTTCTGACAGAATTGAAAAAGAAAAGAAATTCGCCCATTTCAAATCAAAACCAAATAGTTTAGTCTTGTAAGAGAAACATTCATGATTAAAGTGTAAGTAAAAAAGTAAGAGTTATCGTACCTGGATATCTTGTACTCTTCAGGTTTCATTGTAAATGGACATTGGCATTTAAGCAAGATTATGCATGCTAAATTTAGATAATTCGATCGGACATGACAACTTAATTTGTTCATACCTTATTCAATAAGGAGGTGTTTTCAATAGTCTTGAAATAGGTGTTGATACAGAAAGAATTGATTCCAATTGTTGGAATATCTAATAAAGTCTAACGTTTGTTAGTCTTCAGTGTATTTATCGTCCAGTATTCAACATTATGAAATGAATTGCTAATTCTACGTATATATTGGTACCTGTGTATGTAATACATATAAATATCAAATTTTATTCCCTTTTGTTCTATATTTGGTAGTATTTAGGAAAATGGTACGAACTATATAAATTACCCAATTTATTTGAAAGTAAACAAGAATGTGTAACAGCAAATTATTCTATGAAAGCTGATGGTCATATCAAAGTTTTAAACAGTGGTATAGAGTAAGTATATGTATTTAAATAATGGGGGTCTGATGACATTGGTGATGAAACCTGTATATATAAATCTTATCAAAATTTAATTTTGTATTATGTATTTGTTCAAGAGGAAATGACCCAATAAAAGCTTCCTTTTCTCTATGTTTTCTAGCGAAGGTAAAACAGTATTTGCTGTTGGAGATGCTTACAGACCAGATGATAATAAAGAATCTATATTATCTGTCAGATTTGCAGAAGGTGCGTGAATCAGTGTTATATAATAGTGTATATTTTAAATGTCCTGCCAAAACTTTTGAAAGGGTTCATTATTGTCACAACCTTGTATATTATAATAATCACAGATTTGATCTCAAATAGATAAGGAGTTGTTTAGAAGAGTATTGCCATTTATTATCATCCATATTGGATTTTTCGACTTTTAAAAATCATTTAAATGGATAATGAACTCGACAAGGCAATATTCTTCCTAATCCCGTTTATTTATTTTTTTATATTAATAAGTATATCTGAATTTCCTTATTTGATTTTGGTATCATTCGGGCAGAATATGCCCCAGTCGGTGTATAAAAAAAAACTGGTGACCTTTAATTAGACAATAATCTTCATGATCCCAGATGGCCCAGTTGCAAATGAAACGGATAAATCAGGGAAAGATCTGTACTCGACAAGCCAATATTTCTTACTAATCCCGTTTATTTTTTTTTATATTAATAAGTATATCTTAATTTCGTTTAGTGGTATACCACCCATCATAGCGTTTAGCATTAATCATGGGCAGGGCGAGCGAGGGCAGTAGAGTTTGTATTGTGATCAGGAACACGCATGGTTATACTCATGGCATTTATATTTCAGGTACACCATATGCTCCATACTGGGTTTTAGATACAGATTATACCAGCTACTCCTTAGTTTTCTCTTGTGAACAACTCGGAAGCTTCGCTCATGTTAAATTTTTGTGGCTTCTGAGCAGAACTCCTTCTATTGATCCTGCAGTAAAAGACAGACTATTCAAAAGACTCGAGAAGGATAGAATTAGTATTGTAGATGTTGCTCCAACAAGCACTGCTTCTTGCCTATAAATCTGTCTTCAATATGGATGTAAATATTTTGTAAATATTGTGATAAATGTTATTAAAATTTTTATTATAGAACTATTCTCATAAATGTTCAAACATTACTTGAAACATGTTCCTCCACAGAGTAGAGATCTTCAAATAACTATATCAGGCTGACTTCTTTACTGATGTAAGACTAGTAGAGATTTTCAGACAACTGTCCATTTTTCAGCCTATATCCCTTCTGAAATTAAACTAGTCGAGATCTTCAGTCAACTGACCCATTTCAGCCTAACGTCCCTACTGAATTTTGAAAAATAATCTTAAATCTCTTTCATGTATTTTTTGAACTGGTTTATGTGCATAATATATCTGACACAGTGCGTCTCTGACCGACAAGATTACAAAATGGTACTTCGTTTCATGGTCTTTAAAAAGATGATTACAAAACAATTTCCCAAATCCAAACTACCCAACCAACCCAAACCACCCCAAACGGAAACAATAACTGCTATTTAAAACCCTAACAATTATCGCACAAGTATTGGAAGATTTTAATCTACAGTGTCTGATATTTCAGTTTATAAATGAAGTAAAACAGTACAAGAATACCAACTCTAACTGTTTATCGTTCTATCAGGTTTCAAATATCCATACAATGATTATTTTCTACATGGATTGTAAACACGTAATACAGGAAGTTAGATGGTATATCATGCGCCAATCAACATAAAAGCAATTAAGCCATACCGTCCTTTAAATATCAGTTGTTCTAGGCACATCATGAGTACTATAACTTTAATTTGCACTATAATTTCAATTTAAATGAGTGTACATGATTCCAAATAACCTACATGTCATGCTTACCAACTGTTAGTTCATATAGTTTATGTCTAATAAATTACAAAGTGCAAACAAATCGATTTTGATCGTGGAGCAACCGTTAATTAATAGTACAAAATATAAAAAAAACCATCGAAATCGAATTTAAATAACGTCATTTCCGTAAGTATATTATTCGGATTCATCTGATGAACTACAAAACAGCAATCAATATAAATAAAATAATGAATAGCATCACTTAGGACCTCCTGTGGTGCTTAAATTGGATAATTAAATAAAACATCGTCAAACTCGGGTTGAAAGTGTTATGGATTGTCTCCCTTAGAAATCATCTTTGAGTTAATTTACCCTTGACTTTATGTTACACTATTTTCATTGCCATTTCAAATGTCACTCGGGGCGGAAATCCATCTTAATCAATTCATGAACACCTTTTTTATTAAGTGACTTAAGAATTATAACAGTCTGCTGGCTGCTATATTAACTTTGATACTCGCTTCACTTCCGCTACAAAAATGATTAAAAACCATGAGTCAATAACATTATTTAGCTACAGAAAATTGGTCGGAAATGACCTACTTGAATACAATATAATACTCAGGGACGCGTTTCGCTTACGTTCGTGTTAATACTTCAATAAGAAATAAACCAAATGTTAATATCCAATTTTCATCGATCACGCTTATCATATCAACTTCCACCAATTCCATTTATTCGGTTTCCGGTGACAATATGGCCGCCTTGAATTGGCGCCTTTTGGATAGGTCACGAGGTCAGCAGGTCAATCCATCCAATCATTTTACTAGATACAGTTGGTCATGTTGGGTGAACCTACGGCAAGTTAAATAACAGATAAGATAAAACAATTTAATAACGACGTCCAAGTAAACTTGTTAAGCGAATGAGCTTTCTATGTAATCTAATCACAATGCTGCCAACCTTTGAAACGACCTCTTTTCTTTCTCGTAATTTTGTGTGTTCTTTCAATTCACTGTGATAGCTTTAAAAGGACGTATTACTCTTCGTTATGTTACTTGTCTTACCCACTGGTTCTTGTCCTTTATCCACATTGAAAGCTTTCGTAGCATTTTTATCAATTATTTGGTGAGGTGGGTTGTCAAGGGGAGCTCACAGGCAATTATTTCACTATGCACAATGATACGAAATTTGAAAATAGCACAAAAACCCCGTCACTGATCAACCCGGCCGCTGGAATATTTTAAGTACAGAAAGATTTGTTACAAATGACACCTGAAGAGTCGCTGAAATTAGTTTACCAGAGCACTCAAAAAGATTAATAGTTTTCAGTATCCAAAGTTCTGCCATCGATAGATTATGTACGTTGAGAATCTCCGACCAAATTGATGGCAGTTATCAGATACGTTCTGATCATTTCGTCTACAAAAGATCCGACAAGATGGTTTGTAAGGCGAGTCTATCTTTAGAGAAAAAATCAATTTGATTTGCATAGTGCAATGTAGTTTAAAATATTACGACAAAAACGTTCTCGGATTATAACACGCCGTTTCAGAACAGAAAAAGCTTCTTAAAAACAATTAATTGGGGGAGTCACTTTAAATTGTGACCTACATCTAACGGAATCCATTAGCAATTACAAAATCTACAGCAGGAAAAAAAAAACAATGTTATATAAAACATTTATTACAAAAATGTGTCAAGTCATTCTCTAATAATGCCTCTTTACCATGAAAAAATACATCATGAAATTAATGAATAATGCTATACCTTTTTTTATTTTAAAAACTCACTTCCACTGCTATGATATTGGCTGCAGGCAATGTTTTCAGCTTTGATGCAAGCTTAAGATATTCTTGAATTACAATAACATTTCAACCCTCGGGGTTTGGGTTAATCGAATCAAATTAACATGCCAAGGTCGATCACAGGCCATCTTGACCCACGGGATGGGACTGAAAACAGGTTTGAAACAGTGTATATTAAAATATGTGGGGAAGGGAGGAATAGCGTTTTGATAAAATAGGGAAAGAATTGCCTGTCAATCCCCTTTGACAATTACTAGCCCCTACTCGCACTCAGCTTTGTGATTCTGAAACAAAAAAGATATATTTGACTTTAATCCCCATCGTTTCAGTCTGAAGCCGGCTTAGCTCCTGGACCCTCGAGAAAATATATCTCCCAGACCAAACACCCCAAAAATACTGGTTAGGAGACCACTGTTCGTTTCTCTGGACCTCTCAATTGCCTTGCATTGTTGGTCACTGTAAAATTTCTAATTAAAATACTGTAAACACGATGCACAATGAATGAAAATGGTATGTTCAACGTACAGACATCTACTACAAAAGAACTTTGTAGGTCATATTTGAATAAACTAAAATTTCCAAACACAGCTTGTATTCAAACATAACATCCTATATCCATATAACAATCATATAACTACTTCCTTCAGTAGAATATCAACCTTTCTATGTAAAAATATATGTATATTAGAAAACATAACGTCTTTGGTAACACTTCCACCAATTCGTAAGACTTCCTTTAAAGTCAGGCGACCACAATATGCACATCCGACCTTGTATTGAATTAGTTAGTTATGCCACTTTTTTTTTTTTTAGATTAGACAGTTGGCTCACCATTCGAAGTAGTTAACAATTAAGCACTATAGGTTATTATAAATAAGGAAACAAAGACTATATTTCACATCCAATCGTGTCCTATAGCTGGTCCTTGAACTGGTCTTTCCCTGATTTATCCATTTCATTTGCAACTGGGCCATCTGGGATAATGAAGCAAAATTGACCTATTCAAGGTCACCAATTTTTAATACACCGACTGGGAAATATTCTGGCCGAATGATACCAAAATCAAATAAGGTTAGGCTGAACAATAGTAAGTTCTTAAATTTTGTTCCTGTCTTGAAAAAACACGCATTTTACGTTGGTGTAAATGTTACCTGGGACCAACAGAAACATCTCAATAACATGATTTGTGCGTTATATTTCTAAAACACGTAATATTACGTATTGAACGTGAAATATTTGATACCCCGCAAGTACACTGTGAAGATACACAACCAAAGTAAGACTGGTAATGACTCAATAAAATTAAATAGGAGTCATAAACACACATAAAAGAAGTTGTTTCTGATATGAAATACAAATTCATTCTTTGAAGATAATTCAGAAATTCATTAGCTTTCAACATTTGGAAAATAAGAACTTGGTCCTACTGACACTAATATGGAAGACCTACTCATATTAACTTTGGTGATTATATTACACTGTTAAAAAGGTTTCCTTTCTAGCAATTCAAAAATAATAATGACAGGGTTGTGTTATAAAAACTACAAGATTTTATTTTTTGAAATTTTAACACAGTGTTTACTAAGGAGATGGGTGATCTTTTCAACGCGGTAAAAAGTTTGCAGGATTGATCTGTGGCATCATCATTGTATGCAGAGCAGGTCTTCTCTTTTCTCTACATCTACACGTTAAGATTTTCCAAAATGCTCGCCTAAAATTGGCATTACACAAGGCATAACACAGCGGGTTGATGGTACTGTTTATATAACATAACCAATAGCCTGGAATATACAACAGAAAAAAATGATCAAATATAATTATGAAAGTATGAAATAATACAACATTGTATGATACACTAAAACATTGTTTGATATTATGTACATTGTATGATAAAATATAACATTGTATGATATACTAAAACATTGTATGATATTATGTACATTGTATGATATACTATAACATTGTATGATATACTATAACATTGTATGATGAAATATAACATTGTATGATATACTATAACATTGTATGATGTACTATAACATTGTATGATATACTAAAACATTGTATGTTATTATGTACATCGTATGATAAAATACAACATTGTATGATATACTATAATATTATATGATATACTATAACATTGTATGATAAAAATGTAACATTGTATGATATACTAAAACATTATATGATATTATGTACATCGTATGATAAAATACAACATTGTATGATATACTATAACATTGTATGATATACTATAACATTGTATGATATACTATAACAATGTATGATATACTATAACATTGTATGATGTACTATAACATTGTATGATATAATATTAACGGGTGTACAGGTGATTTATAAAATTGGAAGCGTATTGAGAACACTGATAGTATCAACTTGCATCATTTCAATTTTCAGACGTCGGTGGTAATGAATAACTGGTAAAACTGAATTATTAAACAACTATAAAAATGATTCTTATCTCTTATTCAAGTTCTTTGATCATAAGATTTTATTCCATTGCATAACAAATAATCAAAATATCCGTTTTTTGTTTTTTTGTTTTTTTTTTTTTAATTTCAAAAGTTGTATGGATGGTTAATAGTTAGAACCAGAATCATTGCTTTTATGTAAACCTAGTATCACAATCACAATCTTTAAAAGTGGTATGCAGAATAAAGCTGATATTTAGCTGTGCTGATTGATAAAACCGAATCAATAGAGAACTGTATGCCTTTACTCTTATTGAAATCTGATAGTTAATTAGTATTAAGGAAGTTAGAAACGGTCCATCTGAATGACATAACCCATCATATAAACACATCTCCTTGCCAACTTTTTTTTTGCCATATTTCACATGAATTATTCTATATCTTATTATATCTACATAATACATAATTATACCGTTATAATTATTTGGCAATATTTGTTTATTTCACAGTAGAAAGAGGCGTTAAAAATCTTATTGGAATTATCGTTCGTGCGTTTCCTGGTCAAAAATAAATATTAAAGGGAATGTAAAAAGGATTAATGAATTTATTATGTTCATCAGAGACACTGATAGGATCAATGCGCACCCTTACAATCTCTTCGATGACTTCTGTGGTTCCTCCAATTGTACTAAAATTAAGCAGTTAATGAGTCAATAATTTAAAGGGCTTCATGTGATGTAAGCAGATTTTTTTTTAATTAGAGACGTCATCAAACCCTTTGTTCAATTGCAGGAACCAGAGAAGATTGAAAATTGAAATGGTGTAAAATGATCCCATCGGATCGGTGTTTCCGATAAACATGAAAATTTCAGAAAATCATTTTACATACCTTTTTTAAAGTAACTACGGAAAATGTTTTTGGGTTTTGTTCTTTTTGACTTTTGAAGAATTTTGAAATACAAGGGAGCTACTTGGTATCGCGTAAGACCTTTTGTTATTAGTGAGTTCATCAAATTCTTGGTTTCAGAGTGGAATTGCCGAGATTACATACGTCTGATTGAAAATTGGAGCAGTACTATCAGTGTCCCAATTTCAAAAGAAAGTTCAGAAGACCTCTTTACCTTTAATAGTTTAAAAGATTAAGTTTAGAAGTTCAAACGAACTGTTAGAAGATCAGTGTTACATGTAAGTGAATTCGACAGGTTATGTCCGATCTAATTTTCAAAAAGAAATGTGATCTTCTCACCTATACAGAGTTTTTATTGATATTAATGTAATTGTTTAACCCTGACCAACTCAATAAGTGTAAGATAGACTAAATCTAATTTGTCTTCTGTTCGATATAATCTACGCTACTTTATTTCACTTAAGACTGTTCGTACATCGGGTCAATTCGTACCGTTCTATTCTCTAATCAATTTTACTTAAGTTAATATGACAAGCTGTTCGATACATCGCACTTATACCAATGTCCCTTCAATCTAATTAAGAACACTAATATAGTTTGCCTTGTCAAATCATCTTCCAAGCGGAAAAAAACTTCATTCAACTATTTGACAAGTGAAATACATTTTCTAATTCATTTTATTCCCAATTCATAGAACTACAAGAGAAAAAGTGACAGACGTTCGCCACTCGAGTTCTATGTTAGACATAATTTTTTCATGATAAATAAATAAGCCGAGACTGAAAATGACACCACGAATAATGCAAAACGTAAAGTAGAGTAGCCTTGTAGAACTCGTAAACAAACCCTTGCCCTTAAACATCTCACTCCTGCAAATTAATGATCGTCAAATGTGGCACTTGAAGTCAGCCGGAAAATTGGTAAAAAAAAAATAAAGTGGCTTGCTTGAAATATTGAAGGACAACCTTCTTCATCAATTTCTAATTATTATTTTGATTAATAGACGACCAGTCTGACCTTAAGGTTGTTTGTTTTTGTTTGAGATTTTGACAAAGGGTTACTCAAAAGGTATTCGTTTGTGTCAGGATGAACACTAAGGCACCATCATGATTAACTTCTTGAGTGGTCACTTTAAAAAGATAAATGTATTTGTTTTTAGAGCTCAAATTTAGCTATTTTTTTTATAGTTGACTGTTAATTTACTTGCGAAACTGATTGAGCTCAATTCCTGTCCTATCTGTCTAGACATCTAGCTATTTGCTTTTAGTTATCTAAATATTTCCTTAACCAGCTGAAAGAGCTCAATTTCACATATCTTTTAAATATCTTAATATTCATTTATTTATTAATAAAGCTCAATTTCAGCTATCTGTATAGTCATGTAATTATTTACTCTACCAGCAGATAGAGCTCAATTTCAGCTATATGTATTGTAGTCTAAATATTTACTGTACCAGCTGATAGAGCTCAATTTTAGTTATCTGTATAGTTCTCTAAATGTTTACTTTACCAGCTTATAGAGCTCAATTTCAGCTGATTGTATACTTTTCTAAATATTTTTCATACCAGCTGATAAAGCCCAAATTAAGTTATTTGTATAGTTAGTAGATATTTCCTTTACCAGCTGATGGGGCACAATTTAAGCTTTTTGTATCCCTTTATCCAAGATGACTATAGATTATAATAAATTAAAAAATACACCCACCTATAGCATACAGTGTAGGATTTATACATGGTGGATTGGTACAATAAGCTTCTACTATTGTAAATATATTATATGGTGTCCATGTTATGATAAAGGCTAATAATATAGCTGTTAAAGTCTTAGCAGCTTTCTGGTCTTGGCGTCTTTCA
The DNA here is from genome assembly GCA_030562195.1 of Nipponacmea schrenckii. Taxonomy (NCBI): domain Eukaryota; kingdom Metazoa; phylum Mollusca; class Gastropoda; family Lottiidae; genus Nipponacmea; species Nipponacmea schrenckii. The sequence goes on from CM060199.1 coordinate 3,969,421, forward strand.
TGTCTCTTGGAATGCAATTTATGATGAGCACGCTGTTTCCGAACCTTGTTCGCCACCTTAGCCGCCATTTTGGCTTGCATGGCAACTCGCGCAGAATCGTTACTTTGCGCTCGTCGTGCCATAGCAGGAGTTCCGGTGGGTGGTCGGACTGGAGGAATGATTCGATCCTGATCTTCTTCTTCTTCTTCCTCTTCCTGACTTCCGTCACTAAAATATTCATCGGGATGCTTAACACTTTTATCACAATCTAAATCCGGGACCAATCTAATGGATGGTTTTTCGTCATCAATATTTTTGGGAGGGAGTTGTATAAACACAGTGTACATTTTTTCTTTTTCTACAATGACGTCATCGTCGTCTTCCTCGGTGAGGGGTACAGACGACAAGTTAGTTTGGCGGGAAAATGATGTGGTGATGTTATGACACGATGAAGGTGATGGGGAAGACAATGGGGTATCTACAGGAAGCAATGGTATAAGAGATCCACTAACACATATGGTATCTTTCTTTCCGCGTTTAAAACTAGTCTTTGGAATATGATTTGATGAACTACGGACCATGGATTCGCTGGTGCTCACCGGTATGTACGAATGGGAGTCCGACACGATGACGTTTGTGTTTCCAGGGGAAGGAGGTTGATCACTCGAACTCGACTCCTCGGCATCCGAGTCCCGATCTATTTTAAAACAAGATAGACACTTTCTTTTACAAGAGTTCTTATGTCTTAAATAAGAGCTTAACTCGGTGGAAGGACTCCGCTTGTCACTCAAGCTCCAATATCCCTCCTCGTCACTTGAAAGAGTCGACTTTTTACTTCCTTTGCTATTGTCTTTTTTTAAACCTTGTAATCCTACGAGATCTTTTTGTCTTTTCCGCGTTTCACGATATATTTTATAATAGATAATGGTCATGATTGAAACTGGCACATAAAACGCGGCCATGGCAGTAATAATTGTAATATACTGATTGGTCTTCAAGAACTGTATATAGCAGTCGTCATGTGGCACCCGTCGTTTACCTTCTATATAAGGCCAAGCAAATATCCATGGAGTCCACAATAAAGCGGATATAACCCACGCACAACCTATCATCCATCCTGCTCTTTTCGGTGTTCGTTTGGCTCGATAGGTCAACGGCCTTGTAACTGACAGATACCTGTCAAAACTGATGATGATTAAATTCGCCACGGAAGCGTTACTCATTGTATAATCTAAAGATAACCAAATATCACATAAAAGAGGCCCAAGAGGCCAATGTTCCATCAATAAATACACGGTATAAAGCGGCATTGAGACGACGCCGATACTGATATCCGCTACAGCCAGACTCAGCAAAAAATAATTGCTCACTGTTTGAAGTCGACGGTCAATTTTAAAAGCCCAGATTACTAACAGATTACCGCCAGCTGTCATAAGAGACAACAAGACAACTAAAAACGAGATAATACCAACTTCTAACGTGGAACGCGGAACATATTCACCGGGTGGGGGTTTCCAATAACTAGAATTCGGTATCGTCCAGTTATCGTAGTCGTAGTCAGGCAAAATAGTCGTTTGCGTGTAGACGGTGGACGAATCATTCCATAAGATAGTGTGCGTTATATTGCTAAACGGAGTCGTTGTCGAAGACGCTGCCGCAGTAGATTGATCGGAATTCTGAACACTAATTGTTAAACCGGTATTTACGAGATCCAATAGAGACGCAGGTCTGTGCGAATTCACTAACATATATTTCGCTGCGTCTACCGAGGCCGTAAAGAATTGATCCACTGCGTTTGTAGTCTCATTAACGTACGCCATTTCCGACACATTTTATGCCGTATATCACTAAAAAGGCTATTTATCACAAGACAACTGTACAGTTAGGAAGGATAACTGGTAACTATAGACACAGCAGAGATATACAAATGGTTTGTATCAAGATTTGAACTAATCACTCAACCCAACTAATATCTAATAACTAATTGAAATGATGAGATACAGGTGATATCGTCTACTGCAACCATTGGAACTGGAAAGAGAAAAACGGAAATAACGTTAGTAATTCAATATAAAGGCGTTGATTTATCAATACAGATTATCACCCGAAACACTCAGCTGAGACAGTCTGACATATAAAAATCCTTGATTTATTGTTTGAAAGATCAGCTTGGAAGAAGAGGGAATAGTGGAGAATATAGTATTAATTATCTGTTCCAGGTATCACCTCTGGATGCCTTGGCAATGTACACTTGAAAACACTTGTATGCTAATTTCATTCAAAAAAACGTTGATAACAAACACTTGGATATTATGTAATTTTCAGGTAGTATCATTTTCTGTACAATCTAAAAAAACTGAAGGAACTGAAACTGTACTTTTTATCTAAGTACCTTTGTAAAGTAAATAGGAAGGAAAATTTTGATAAATTAAGAAAACATGTTGAAAAAAACGGAGTAAAAATTTCGTTTTATGGAATACAATTATTCCAAACACACAGTAAACCCTATTCTTCTTCGGAACAATAGGGCTTTCCGTCAAATTGTATTTGAAATGAAGGTTTACCAATAGATGTTGTTAATGTTATTATATATAATAACACAAGGAAATATATTATGGTCTAATACACTTTTTTAATAACAAATAACACAATTTACACATGTCTCAACGGATGAACATTTTGTATTTATTATCATGATGTGCTTTCCGCTTTCAAATGTCGTTCATATCTTAACATTCTTAGAATGTAGCTTTGTGTATTTTTCCATTTATCGATGAATAGACAATTTCTCTACTAACTATTCAATTACAGCATCATGTATAGATTACAGCATGTTTAATTCATTAAAGTTAGCTATTGGTAGATTAGGCGAGTGCATTCAAGCTACAAGATGAGATTAAGACAAGAATTCGTTTATACCACGAGAAGGAATCCTCGCCTGCAGGTAACTCTTATTGTTTGTGAAATATTGACAATATTTTGATATTTACGACATGTGGTACAGATTGAAGCTACTTTTTGATAAATATCATAATAGGTCATGTTATATGAGTTAAGAGTCCTTCTTTTCATCTTCAGAATTAGATTTTCCATATATATGGAAAACTGCGTTTTACTGGATTGTTGAACATCGACTAGAACTAGTTAAGTAGAACATGAACAATGGAAAAGTAAAACATGAACCATTGAACTGTAGAACATGAACCATTGAACAGTAGAACACGAACTATTGAACAGTAGAATATGAACCATTGAACAGTAGCAAATGAACCACTGAACAGAACAATAGAATAGTATAACATGAACAATTGAACAGTAGAACATGAACCACTGAACAGTAGAACACGAACCATTGAACAGAACAGTAGAACATGAACCATTGAACAGTAGAACACGAACCATTGAACAGTCGAATATGAACCATTTAACAGTATAAAATGAACCATTGAACAGTAGAACATGAACCATTGAACAGTAGCACATGAACCACTGAACAGTAGAACATGAACCATTGAACAGTCGAATATGAACCATTTAACAGTATAAAATGAACCATTGAACAGTAGAACATGAACCATTGAACAGTAGTACATGAACCACTGAACAGTAGAACATGAACCATTGAACAGTATAACATGAACCATTGAACAGAAGAACACGAACCATTTAGCAGTATAACATGAACAATTGAAAAGTACAACATGAACAATTAAACAGAATAGCATGAGTAACTAAAAAGTAGAACATGAACCATTGAACAGTAGAACATGAACCATTGAACAGTAGAACATGAACCATTGAAAAGTAGAACATGAACCGCTGAAAAATAGCAATTGTTCAGTCATCTGTGCGCCCAAGATGGCTTGATCCAACGATAACTCAATCGGATGCTAGAAATCGATGAAAACCCAGTAGGTCTAAGATTCAGTCATACCTTAACCGACCTTTATAGTTCACCAACAACTATACATGCAACATGTAGAGTCATTACCCTTACATCGCCAATATAAACCAACATCTGGTTTTACTTTATATAAAACAATATTTAATGTGTTTTGAACGGAAAACATTAGAAATCGTTACCAAATGTTTAATTTTCAAAATATAATAATAAAAACAGTTAAAACATTTATAAGTCGAGATATGTTTTTTTACTTTTTTGTCCGCTGGTCTGTTAACGGTTTATGAAAAAAGTTTAGTCGTTCCTGTGCTGGTTAACAGACTTTTTTCGGCAAAAAACAGGTTTAATAGTTTGGGTAATTGATAAGTTACTGTCCATAAATTTGAAACTTTTGCAACATACAGCTCTGTACTTATTTATATGTTCCATGCAGTATACGTCGCATTGTATGTATTTTATCTGTCAGTCTGAATGAATCATCGACGACAATGTAAATTGTTGAAATGTTGTGCACAATTAAACTCAGAAGTAGTATACCATAAGATTGTATTCCGTTATTTAATCTTAAATCTGATTATCGCTTAAGGATCATATCGCCATCTTAATTAGCCCAATAAATGCAGAAGAGTAGGACGTAAAACTCCAATCATTTCACCTTTTTAAGGATATCAAATATCTGCCCCTACCATTATTAGTTCTGATAGTATTGTTAGAAATTCCGAACCATTATAACATATGGTATAACATACACTATTCAAAGACTGTAAAGATAAGTGAAGACTAATCTGACATAATTCTTATTTACGATACATCAGATAGACATTTCAAGACAGTGATCTACCTTTAAACAACGAGCTTACAGAATTAATTGTTAAGTACTGGCTGGTTTCCTCGTATTGTCTTATTACACTCGTACAGGTAACCTCAAGGTCCAGCATACTTTTAAGAAATAGGTACACCTTTTAAGGGGTAGGTTCGGGTCTTGAAAAAATGTAAAAAGTTTTCAGTTTATTAGAAATGTAACGGATTTATCACTTCAATAATATCTCAAATTAACAATTTTACTTGCTTGTTCTATAATTATACATCACACTCTCTGTTTATGACGAGTCGCCATTTCCACTTTCAAACACAGATTATGGACGCATATGGATTTGGCTCACATTTCGATGGCGAATGAAGACGGGCAACGCCATGCAGTGTGCAATGAATTTTGCAGCGGCATTAGCTTACTCTTTTTGCTATTTTCGACCCCTCATTGATAAGGAGGGCAACCGGGCCTAAAAATCCGAAAGTTTATATCAAACTTTGCTGGGATTGAACCTTGGACCTTCGCTGAGCACCCTACGGTAAAACTGAAGGTGATAATCTTGCAGCTTTGATATAAATTATTTCCAATTACTTTCTTTGTGTTAATCGTTTCTCATACTACGTCACTCTCCAAAATTTCCAAGAAGTAAAAACTGATATACGTTCTATGCATTAATGTATATTAGTATATCCTTTTATTCAGTCTGTAAACTTATCTCACTATTACACGTAGTCGATATCATGGATATAAATTGTACATGTACTTATTAAAATATCACACCTATTATTATCTCGTTTCAATTTCAATCGGAAATTCAAAATTCAAATTTCTTGAAAAATGTCGAAAACTATTGATCATAAAAGAGCGCGAAAATTAATAGTCTGCTTATCTGAAATTAAAATTTACACCAAGACTTCTATAGACAACCATTAACACATACAATAACGAATAAAAAATGCACGTTCATTTTGAATTATAGTAGGCATTCTATTATATTATTGAATTATTTACTCTAAAATGGCAGGTTCCATCGATTGTATTCATCATTATAACACAGTTATGACGTCATAGATCCTATCACCATGCACTACAGACAAATCAATTGATTACTTTAAGCGTTTTAAAAGGTTTGGGATAATTTTATTTCAATATTTCAAAAACCTGCTGATTGTACATTATACCTTTATCAATCGAGAATGGATATAAAGGACCCACTATTGATTGAGTTACTTGTGCTTGCCATTATGCTTCTGGTCCGAAGAGAGTCCAAGGTTCCGTTATGGTGCTGAAACTAGATCTATTCAAATTGCAGCCTAAGCCCAACTATTTAACTCATTATAATACCACATTACCGATGTCATCTTTGGAATAAATGTAAAACACATCCTTGATACGTTCTGGCCACCAAATATCAAACACAACGATATTAAACGTCATAAATGAAACCAATAGTTCAACGTTTAACTATAAATTAATAGTCCTACTTTTCTGCATCTTCTGGGTTAATGAAGACGGTATGCATTGTGGAATGAGAGAAATGTTGCTATGGAAGCGAGAACTATAGGCGTTATAAACATAAATGAGATTATTATCATATTCATAAGGAGGTGAATTTCATTAAAGCAATACCATATCTTAGAATGGACAAAAAATGTCGAATTTGGTTAATAAGAGTATATATTCATCAGTTGATCTTATCATGGTCGCGGAATATAATTTCAATATAACATTATTAAACTCAGTAATATCCCTTTAAATAAACCAGACTACCGCAAATCACTTCCATACGATATTAAACACAGTAACAATAAAGTTCACCTGTGAACGATCACCTAGTCTTTGATTATCAAGGTTCAAATACTTAAAAACACAATCAAGAAGTTGAGTGTACAATGATTACCTACTTGAAGCACACCTGTACGATTCGGGGAACTGAACACTTTGGTCCGTACTTATCTTTATGATCTATGCCGTGGTGGTAAATGACTAGTTAACGTACTTGCCAGCTTAATATGATCTATGCTCCACGGTGACGTTTATAATACAGCCCGAAACAACCTCCTTAACATTCATTATCATTGTATATTAGGGGGTTAAAGTCGATTAATTAATTAATTGAACCTTAGGTATCTTATCGTAACAATCGCTAACGATTGAGTTGAACAACAATGCAAAATATTGTTTTTAACAAAGCCCAAGCCACTTTGCAACCCCCCCCCCCTCTCTGACAAATTTGCAGTACCTACCCTAAAATTTATAGAAAATTAATTATCAAAAGCACACCAGTGTAACTAAGGTAAAGCCACATCTAGATAATAACAGTGAAAAGAAAATTTAATGTCAACAAAAAGAAAACAGACCAGAACATGCAGGAAGTGAATATTTTGATTTTTTTTTTTTAGGATTTTTTTTTTTTTTTTTTTTTTGTTAACTGAAGAATGTCAATAATTTACTTTAAACTTTAAAGACTATTTCTATGACAACAACATTTTATGATTTAAACCGATATATCATCATGTTAATAAATCTCTTACCTCTGCTAGCTTCTCTTTGTACCTTGACAATCTGACGATACTTTTTATTGAAATTGTGTAATAAATCACTCAGTGAAAGAACACGACAGAGAACAAAAGGGAAATTACCCTATATTGCAAAGACTTCCATTATCACGTAGAGTCAGTCAATCGACAAATAATCGACATTTAAAGCAGGATGGTCAATATCAACATGTACCCTACATTTGTCCAACATGTTTCCATCTTTGACAAACTTTTTACCAACATTTGTCCATCATGTTTCCATCTTTGACCAAGGTTTTACCAACATAGGTCCAACATTTTAATTATATTTTACCAACAAATTGTCCATTTTTTTACCAACATTTTAGCAATATTGGTCCATATTTTGACCAAATTTTAGTTAGCTATTGACCTATATCAAACAATTAACAACTTTTTTCAAATGATAATGACAATGTAAATAATTGAAACGTTGTGTCTATAAAACTCAGGAGTAGTATATCATATAAACTGATGATGACCATGTACATTGTTGAAACGTTGTGTATACTAAAACTCAGAAGTAGTATATCATATAAACCAATGATGACCATGTACATTGTTGAAACATTGTGTATAATAAAACTCAAAAGTAGTATACCACATAAACTGATGATGACAATATAAATTGTTGAAACATTGTGTATTATAAAACTCAAAAGTAGTATATCATATAAACTGATGATGACCCATGTACATTGTTGAAATGTTGCGTACAATAAATCTCAAAAGTAGTATATCACATAAACCAATGATGACCATGTACATTGTTGAAACGTTGTGAACAATAAAACTCAGAAGTTGTATACCACATAAACCAATGATGACCATGTACATTGTTGAAACGTTGTGAACAATAAAACTCAGAAGTTGTATACTGCATAAACCAATGATGACCATGTACATTGTTGAAACGTTGCGTACAATATATCTCAAAAGTAGTATACCACATAAACCAATGATGACCATGTACATTGTTGAAACGTTGCGTACAATAAATCTCAAAAGTAGTATACCACATAAACCAATGATGACCATGTAAATTGTTGAAACGTTGCGTACAATAAATCTCAAAAGTAGTATACCACATAAACCAATGATGACCATGTAAATTGTTGAAACGTTGCGTGCAATAAATCTCAGAAGTAGTATATTACATAAACTGATGATGACCATGTAAATTGATGAAACATTGTGTATTATAAAACTCAGAAGTAGTATACCACATAAACTAATGATGACCATGTAAATTGTTAAACATTGTATTAATAAAACTCAGGAGTAGTATATTACATAAACTGATGATGACCATGTAAATTGTTAAAACATTATGTATAATAAAACTCAGGAGTAGAATACTATATAAACTGATGATGACAATGTAGATTGTTGAAACATTGTGTACAAAAAACTAAGGAGTAGTATACTTTATAAATTGATAATGACGATGTAGATTGTTGAAACATTGTGTATACTAAAACTCAGGAGTAGTATGTTATATAAACTGATGATGAACTGATGTAAATTTTTCAAACTAAAAGAATTAACATATACACTTAACCAGTTAACTCTCGTTAAAATACGTTGTTATTATTTCATTTTCAGATAATTTATTGCTTAAATCCAATTTTGTAACAAAAGCTTATCATCTCATCAATAATGTTAATAGTAAGAGAATTCTCTTTTCCCGATGAGAACCAATTTCCTGTCACTTATTTAGAAAATAATTTAAAAATTCCTTTACCTTCTCAGGACTTAAATTGATGTTCATTAAATCCTTTTAGTCCCTCAAGTTAGCCATTTATACAAACTTACTAACTTTATAGGTTTCACTTCCAATGACAAGCCTTGTTGCTCAATAAGTAACACGTGTATTCAATCCAATATGATGATATACTAAAACAAACTACACAATATATCCTATACACCGTACAACACATCCGACAATTTCAAAACTTTACAAACATATATCCAGATAACCTTGAATTGCTTTTATTGGTGTCACTCTGCTCCATGCGCTTTTTGTTTTAATCGTACCCTTATTTTTTACCAAGTGTTTGTATCACAGCTGCAGTTTATACAAATAAATAAAAACTTTTCAATGAGAAATTATTAAATAGCATATACTATATTTCTATATACATTATATTCTTAAATAAAATACGTTTTGCTAAGATTTTCAAGCTGTGCTGTCTTTGGTCAACTGATCTATTTCAGCCTGCTTCCCTAATGGTTCAACAGATTGTGAGCCTTAATGACAAAGACCTCATTTAAATTCAACAGTTCGTGAATACAGGAGTCACCAATTAAGGTCTGTCATCAGTTTATCCTTAATTTCAATTCTATTATAAGCCAATTTCTCAAGTTATCAAAGTTTCTATCAAATAATCCAACTGTAAAAACGATGTCATGGCAAAATAAAACCCAGTAAAATTACCCACCTAGCAAAGTTCTGATACCAAATTTCATTCCTGATTTACTTTTTCAATAAAATCACTACTGTCCACTGCACTAACGGTGTCATAGGATAATAAAACCCAGTTAAATTACCCTACCTAGCAAAGTTCTGTTACCACATTTCATTCCTGATTTACTTTTCAATAAAATCACTACTGTCCAACTGCACTAACGGTGTCATGGCATAATAAAACCCAGTAAAATTAACCTACCTAGCAAAGTTCTGTTACCACATTTCATTCCTGATTTACTTTTTCAATAAAATCACTACTGTCCAACTGCACTAACGGTGTCATGGCATAATAAAACCCAGTAAAATTAACCTACCTAGCAAAGTTCTGTTACCACATTTTATTCCTGATTTACTTTTTCAGTAAAATCACTACTGTCCAACTGCACTAACGGTGTCATGGCATAATAAAACCCAGTAAAATTACTCTACCTAGCAAAGTTCTGTTACCACATTTTATTCCTGATTTACTTTTTCAATAAAATCACTACTGTCCAACTGCACTAACGGTGTCATGGCATAATAAAACCCAGTAAAATAACTCTACCTAGCTAGTTGTGCCATCATAAGGCGATCATTGATTGACTGAAGGGTTTATAACAGACTCGCCAATCAGTCGTGACACTCTCTAACACGGGATTTTTTTACCTTCCACGATACGAGGGGAAATTAATGTGATATGAACTACGACAGGAAAAACAACTGATGTGTTAGCGGAGAAGATCATTAAGAAAGTTTGGCATCGACTGTCAATGGCTTACTTTTTAAACGCCGATCTATAATAACCATAAATTTCTAGATTATACCTCTCGGCTATAGAACAGGAAATATGGGACAGACTCACCGTTCATTAGCAGTTTTTTATCTTAGCAGGAAATGAACTCCTTTCGTCCAACTTTATTGTTTTTTAAACAATATTCATTCAAAATTTGCAAGCAGTAAATACATAGGCCTACAAATATATATGTTTTTTGAACAAGCAGAAGCTTATATTAATCCATTGCCATAACTGACTTCTTCCTTAATCACCAATTGAGATATTCCACAACCACCAAAAGAACATGTTTTAACTCGTACGAGGAAAGTATTCGAGATTGTCTGGGTAATGAAATAAGAGCCAACCAAAACAGATTATTGGAAATATATATCATGTAATATAATATTTTGTATATTAATAAGAGATATCTAAATTGTGTATCGTGGACATTTATAGGATCAATTTGCATCTTTTCAATTTCAAACAGTTGTCAGTGGTTCCTGTAATTCCACAAAAACTAAGTGTTTGACGGAAAATTGGAATGGTGCAAATTGATGCCCAATAGGCCTATACATACAAATTAAGAATACCTCTGTACAATCTTTTAAAGGGAGAACATAATATTTGAACATTTTAAAATTGGTCAGTAAGAGTTCTATTCATTAGTTAATATACCTGCTACCATAAATAACATAAAAAAAAAAATTTAAATGTCCAAAACACTAAGTAATTATCCATAAAGATGCATTTGATTATTGAAAAACGCTTAATAAATTGATTAAGCGTTTTTCAAAAATGACTTATTTTGCGAGTTTTCAAGATTTTAAGAGATTCTGTTACTTTATGACACCAGGTAAGTTCCCTGATAAATATATATTGACTTTCTTGAGAACTAAAATTGTATGTTCATGCTAAGACAATCCCTTTAACGGTTTTAGCCTACTCATCCAAATACCCAGCGAGACAAAGCATCTTAGAAATTCACGTGCAAAGCATTTTAATTAGTAATCTTCAGAAAACTTCATAGAACTTGAGAAAAGAAAACAAAAAGTGATAAATAAAACGAAGAAGACAATGATAAAATCTAATCAATTCATTTTACAATTGTCTTGTAATTCTATTCTTCTAGAACGTGTGGATTTTTACTTTCCTATTATTATTTTTTAATTCATAAACTGTCCTGGAATTTCCCTTTACAGCTAAACGAAAAACACTTGAGATTAAATTATATTGAGGTCGATGTAACCTTTATTAAAATGAGCTATCAGAAAGAATAGTGTGCAATCGGGGAACGGTTACCAAGCACAATAGTACCAGGTTCCAGTTTTTGAGTTTCAACTGTTAAGATCTCATGTAAAATAAAGAGTCTATGTTTGTCCCCATGGGCTGTATGTTGGACAGGATCATGTCCTTGTGTATTGGACCTTATTCGGACCAAGTAAAATGACCTTCGACTTTCAGCCTTTAAGTCTGGCATACTTATCACCTAACCTGGGTTGAAAAAATCGTGGGCGGTGGTATTGCAATATTGAAAGGTGTTGTCGAGATGACATGTAAAGAAGCTATGATTAAATATAGTCATAAAGATTAAATTTTTACTCATGATTTGCAGCCATAGAAATTTTTAAAAAACAGATTCAGACAGCATCACTACATCTCATGGATAAAAGCATATCTGTCTGATTTGTATGTTTTTCCTGTCAGGGTTAAGAACTGATTTATTATCTTCGTTTCCAGTGGCGGTATTAAGGGATGAGTCATTAGAACATACCCCCCCCCCCTCCCCCACCACGTTCCTTGGAATCGCGAAAGTGACGTTTAAAGTAAAAATTAAGCCTTCTCAATGATCAAAATTTCTCTCTGACCATATATCTGTTGGCCTTTTTGATCTCTTGCTATCACCTGACTGTCAGCTTGAAGGGGATTTTACCCTCTGGCAAAGAGACATCGTTTCCGCTCCATTCGGGCATTTTCTACGTCCCTGTTTAAATGTGTCAACAGTATATTATTTTCGTATCAATATTCCAAATTTCACAGCTCACAATGGAGATACCAAAATGGAACCATAATGATTAAATCACACTTTAATTTGAGAAATCTTCTTTTGTCTTTAGTGATTTTTCTCAGATTATCGACAGAAATTACTTTGTTATTTTCATGGTAACTTGATCGTAATTCGTCACATCTGACTGTCTTGTCGACCAGTCCACAAAAACATGAACTAGTGAGTATGACGCACGACGGTCTTCGATTTCCCCCTAAATCAGCAGAAAAAGCCGATAATTAAGTGTTGGTGCGAGAAATGTTCCGTCTTTGAATTGGCTGTGTAACAAGATCTTATTGGCTTCCGAACAACCCTTATTGAAGTTATTTGTAACGATAGCAGACAACAGACAAGAGGATTGGTTTGGGAGATAATCAGCGATGTTCGTCCAGCTTATTCTTCCATTAACTCCGGTCGATTTCAACACCCCGCCAGAAGTAATGTTGGTATGGTGGCACTCTGCTGTAAAAGCAGAAAAAACTTAAAGGGACCAGCACAAAATCACTCCTGACAACGGTCTGAGGTTATACAATACGAATACTGACGCATCTCAATTTTGCATAATTTACGGTGACTTCAAGGACATGCAAACGAGATAATTCTAAATAATTTGATTTCTCATCAGAACTTTTGGCTTTATTTACACAAAATATAAAAGGAAGTAACGAATATTTATGACATAGGCTTGACCACAACGGTGCGGATACGTTTCGCTTCGTATTCATTCACTATCGACAACACCGCAACCAACCCATACTTTCCCACTTCCACTTGAATATAACGCAGACAAAACTTTCTTTTTACAATGACATGCGCATGATCATCCAATCCCATTTTAACATTCTTCAAAAGAGGAAATTTTTTAAGACTTATTTTGATTTGGACCTTGTATCAGTGTTGTTACATTATTGCTCGAAAAGAAAAGAGTCAAATCAAAAGACAAACGCCGCTGACACAACATAAAATCAAAACAATAAATCGGTTATCAGCATGAGTTTTGCTGCTCACAAAAAATTGTTTGGGGAATTTTCCTTCCTATAAATCTCTCATTATCTCACAAATTGTAAAAGATAATTCAATTTAAATTCCAAACATTCTGTAAAATATGCAAACACCTTAAAACAGATCGGAAAAAGGGTCTACAATAATATCATCATAACTGCAGAATTGTTTTTGGTGTTGTATATTTTTATAGCCAATCTACCACATACAAACCTGACTAAGATTTTCTATTGAACAAATAGATATGTAAATGTAATATTTTCTTCGAATTTTGGTTTGCATAAAACAACCGTTATCGTGTGTTAGTTGACCAATATGATATCTTCAATAATAAACACGGAGCAACTTAAACTCGGTGAAGCAAGCTGGAATTTCTACATGAATTATCTTACTTGACAATCACTGTGTTACAGTATGCTGTTGGCAATATTAAGTTGGATATTACAGATATCATATAGATCTAGACGATAGAGTTGTTTCCTCTGCGTTTATTAATCTCCTATGAACCCACGTTCTTTCATGACATAGATTTTGCATCAGTTGTAAATCCTCAGCTTTGTACAAGCACGAATAATAATGACGAAGGCATTAAATCGAAACGTTATTAAACAGGACAATTTTATACAATAATATTTTTGTTTTGTTGTACTTTTGATTCTAAAAAATAACAAAATCACTCAGCGGTACTTCACCATTTTAGACATTTAATACCAATTATCATTATGGGATATTTCCTTATTTATGATTGATTTAAGCCTACTTCCTTATATGAAAAGTTCAGTTCCTGTTCTCGTCTTTAGTAGAACTGTTTATTTTGGACCGTAAGTACGTGGGTTCTTTTCTTAGTATATGTTCATATGGAATTATTTGTACAAGTTGTTTTTACTTTTTCTGAATGGTATTATCTGATACATCACGTAAGGTCACAACGGGATATCGATGCAAATCTAAAAGTGGTCCCTTAGTTGAAAGAATAAGTTTAAAAGTTTACAGAAATCAGAACTATGACAGCTAGGAACTACTTTGGCTCATTTTTATTAAAATCAAATTAAAGAACTTTATTTTCATAAAGCCTCAACTTGTACTTAACTTTGTCATTAGCGCAGTTATAATTTAGATTCCTACTGGACGGTAACTTATCATAACTAACCATCCCTTAAGTATTCTTGTGTGGGTAGAATCTGTAGGCTTGAGGGTCGAGATTGAAGTCAAGTTATCAAATGATTTTGTTCTGAATCTGCTCCCATTGAGAGGTTAAATGAATCTATTGATAATGCATTTGATCTGTTCACCAGTTGATTAAATTTACATGTTCTATGAACGATCTACAAACGTCGTGATAAAGGAACTTAAAAAGATAATCTATCTTGATACAGCTCTATTATTATGGAAGTTAAAGAAATTGGACAGACAAAGACAATTTCCTGATAGATAAATATTGCCAGTTTAGTATCGGGACTTACTATCTAATTCAATGGAAGTAAAAACGTTTCAATATGGTCAGCATGGCAACTTTGAACTATGGTAATTGGCCCTTATCATTATACATGTAGTTGTTCACTTGAAATACTTCCAGATAACGCTAGCCGAAACCTTGTTATCAAGTTTGAGGATGGTAATGGCAACGTTAACCTTCCAAAGACATGCGAATCGTCCGAAATGGAATTCGAGTTATCAAAACAGGTTGCAATGTAGCATCATATGTCAGATTTAAAAAAAAACAAGATAAAATATGATATAGGAATTTCTAATACTGTTACAGTCTTACACTTAATTTGGTTATAAATTTCATTTGATTGTCCAATTATCCATTATCTCAGTCAAGTTTTTGAGAATAAAGCCACAGATGTTTCAGAAGGCCGCGAACCTATTTCATTGTTAAAGACAAAGCAACCGGGTACTCACTTAAGCAGTAGCGTTCAAATCAATTTAATAATGCTTCACATCTTAACAGCTGTTGTTCTTTAGTCTAATGAAGCCCAGTGAACTGATAAGTAACATATTGGGCAGGGGTAATTAACAAAAATGGAAAGCAAAGAACTTCGTTGAAAGAAGTGTCAAAATAAATCGCTTTTCATCGCTTTTCAATAACACTCCTTTAATCACCAATCACGTAATTAGATTTTCATATAGAACATAAATAGGACTACTCTAAAAAAAAATAAAAATAAAAACCAGCAATATCCTTTAGGACATGCAATAATGGAAAATCTTCTTTGAAATTATTATTCAACCTCTTCGTGTATAAAATCTATAGATATTTATATATATATACGTGTATTTATCGCATATTATACAACTTACGTCAGTGTGTAACACGCAGCTTGTATCGTAAAGTCTTCGATGTACTGAATAATGATCAACGATTTGCCTCTAAATACTTTTTAAATGCCTTCCTTTCAATATTTTTATATAAAAGTTGTTTTCACGACAAAATGATTCGACCTATTGAACTATAATGATAGCGTGTTAGCGACATTGACAAATTGCTTTTAGTATTGTGGACGGGTGAAATCAGTAGATAAAAAACACAATATATCAAGACAATTTTTATCAACATATTTAAAATTGTATTAAATTTAACAAAGAAATATCGCCTCAATGCACCAGACCAGCAAATAATGGAGAGGGGGGTGGTTATGGAGATGCAAATTGCAGGGGGGGGGGGGAATCTGGACGTTGTAAATTTGTGTATCAGGAACACTTGAAGCATCTCTAAGGGCCTTATGTGAAACAAGCATATTTTACAATTAGAGACAACATCAAACCATAGAACTGTATACTTTACTAACAGTTCTATGATCCAACACTTAATTTTAGGGAAATTAAATCTTTAAATTATGGAAATTATAGAAATCATAAACGTATGATTTATGATTGAAGATTGAAATCGTTCAAATTGATGCTATGAGTTTCCTCGATACACATACAAATATTAAAACACATTTTTTATAATCCGTTTTATTGTGATTAACTGTGGTAAGCATAATATTTGACAAGTTGTTGAATTGTTTAGGTCACGATAGCACATAACACAATTAAAACAAATCGCAGACCATAATCAGATTGTACACACGATGCTCATCTTCTGCTGCAATCTTTGGATTGTGTTCTAACTAGCGGTTTAAATGAAAGAGAGGGACAGTAATAAAGCTGGAGAGATTTAACCAAGTAAAAAAACTTGAAAGAGAGATTGTGTTCTCAGACAGAATCTAATAGAATCGATATCGACGTTATCAATGAACACAAGGGACTAGAGTTAAGGTTGCTGGTAAAAAAAATCTCTACTGAATTCTGATCAATATACATGGAATATGTCACACAAAACCTTCAACTTTATCTAAACTGTACAATGTAAGATTTGAATAAGATTCTCTCGACAAGAGTTGTAACATCTTTACAATGGTCAAGTTATTCCATCTTCAATGGCCCACTTCAATCATGCAACGAAAATATGTCACACAAAAACTTCAACATTATCTAAACTGCGCAATGCTAAGAGTGAATTCGATTCTTGAAAAGCAACATCTTTCCCAGAGAAGGCTTAAAACATTTGATGATCAAAATCAAAAGCTATCTTCAATCTAAATATTGCAAATTGTCACAAAAAATCTTAATACACGATCATAACAATTCTATCATGAAAACATCATCTTTCTGGTTCAAATCTGAGGATTCTTCATTAAGGTACGTGTTGAAGTAAGAATAATTACCTACGATAAATTACTGCAACGTTCCTGATTTCAATAAATACTTCGTAACTTTGACCACTACAATAGGTCACATAGAAACTTAAACATTTGTATTGCAGAAAAACATCTTCCCGATTAAAAAGGTCAATGGCTTACAATATTCGCTTGAGAATCTGTGGCTTAGAAATTAAAGCCAGATGAAAGGCACCGATACATTCAAGGCAAGAGAATATAACAGAGACCATAAAGAAAGATAAACTTATATTATATTCGCTCGCAGTACTTTTCTAGCACATATCTTCATTTTAAACGAATTACGATAAAGATGAAGTTTCATTTCTTACAGATTATTAAACTTTAAAGCCTAAGGATTTGTCGATAAAGTGGGTTGCGACCTTCGCCTATATAGGCCTATTAATTTAAATGTTTATGAATTGACGCGAGAAACCTAGTCATGGTGACAAAGAAATTGCCTCAGAGACTATTTATGGTAAGTTTGATCTGTACGTGTTTTTTTTTTCCGTTAGTGTTATTGGATCCGTAGGCACACATTGTAATTGGCAAACAACATATTTCAGACCATAGTTGTGAAATGTTCACATTTTTAGTAGTTTATTCAATAAAATCGAAAGACTCTTCCCTGAATTATGGAGCCCTGATGAACATGTGTACCTTTCGACCACTCACAACTAGTAACTAATTCGTGTCGTTAATGACCCTATCTACAAACTGTTGCATGTCCAACTAGCTGTAAATTGGTACGGATTCACCGGAAAAGATCAATGCCAAGAGGTATGGCCAAGCTTGAAGAAAGGGACAATCCTTGCAAAATATAGGCTTAGTTTATCCCATTTCCTTCTTTATTCTAATTTATAAATTCATTTAAAGTCAAGTTGGTTGTCCTCCATTGTAACTTCAATAGTATGCATATACACATCAAAAGAGCTCCCCTCTCTACAAAGAAATTTTGTCACCAGTGTTTGCATAGAGATTAAAATTCAGTGTATCCTGATTTATATAGATATGTTGCTTTCCTCTCTCACAGATCGTCTGGATCACGGAATAGGAGCTTATGGAATAATAAGATTGGAAATGAAAGTAAATGTAGACTACGACCTAGTAAGATTGCTGTAAGGAGTTTAACAATATTAAAATCTCTATTTGAAGTAGACATTATTGGGTCTTAACGGTCATCTATTGATACAGGATTGATTTAAACCAGCTTGTGATTGTAGATCATTTAACGAAGTGGTTCGTAATCAACGGTAGTAATAAGGGTAGCTGCAAACACCTCAGGGTTAGTCTGACTGACTGAAAAGTCAGATTTAAGAATGTTTCGTTTCTGATATTTTTCAAAGGTAATGGATACCATGAAAAACATATCAATTGACTTTAAAGAGATTTTAAAGAAATAAACATCAATTTTGCATCATTCCAATTTGCATCATTCCAATTTTCACCATTCCAATTTGCATCATTCCAATTTGAATCATTCCAATTTTCAATCAAACGTCTGTGGTTTCTTCAATTTCACCGAAGTTTGGCGACGCCGTCAATCAAACTGAATCAAGTATATATTTGCGATGAGTGATGGAACAAAAAGGTCTAACTAAAATTAAAATACAAAGTTTTAAGACATCTTTACAATCCCTTTAAGTTGGGAAACAGGCGAAAGACGAAGCTCTGTAAATTGCTGAGATATGCCGAGTGATAATATTTTAGTCGCGATTACGTGCTATAACTTGTGAAGGACACAGTTTTGAAAACAACCTAGTTTAAGATGGTGGCTGAGAACTACTACCCTGTCTGTCTCTGAAGTAGAACAACACGTTAGTTAACACATTATCAGGTCAATGGAAAGCCTGGTAATTGGTTAAAGGTCTTCCAGCGTAATACACAATTTTAATGAATTAGTTTAAATTATAGCAATATAAGTAGAAGCTTTAACCTTGGCCCCATTTCTTTAAGCTACGATATTGTTTGTGTTGATTGGGAACATCGTTAATTTACTGTATACTTTTCCTCTGAATAATGAACCATTAAAGCTATATGGGAAACCAACACCATGGGATAGAATCCAGATTTGCATCTCTGAAGAGTAACCTTGAGTTTAGGACATGGGAATGTGTTTTGGGCATCAATTAGTTAAGTCACTGGTATATTTTGTAGTTCTATTACGATAAAGGCGAGTTTTATTTTCTGAGATTGTCTTTGAATGCCATTTTTCTTGTGGCGAATACTGATATTCTCACGGTTGGGATGTAAGAAGGGTACTAAGAGGACATTGTAAAGTGTACCTGAGATGTTAATGTTGAAACAAACTAAAGTGGTTGAAACACTTTTCGTGAAGGTTGGGACCTTCTTAAGATATTAATTGGGACAAGGGACATCCTAAATCTTTCTACATTTGTTCTCAGTGACCACTATATAGCCTTAAAAATACGGGAAAAACTAAAAAAAATATAATGTTTTTTCCTTCTTTTACTATGGGAAACATATTGAATTGTAAAGTTCCATGTAAAACCCAGAAGAAATTGTAAAAAAAAAATATTGCCCTTTTTAAAAGATCTTAAAGTTCCATTCTAAAGTTTTTAAAAATTGCAAAGAAATTTAAGTGTCCCTTGAAAGGTTTTAAAAAATTTTTAAAACCCCTGGAATTTTTACAGTAGAGACAATTTAAAGGGAGAATTTCTTTTAATTCATTTCCATTATTTAAAAGCCAGTGTTAGAGAGAATGCTGAACACAGCCAAGAGAATAATTACTTCAAATCATTGATAACCTACAGAAGAACTGGAAAGGAAAGGTCTAGATCTGCATTTTAACCAAAATCAAATCTAACGTTTACGACGACATCTTACTCCCACTTTAATCAGGTAATCAGGGACATTTTCCATAACGAAATTTTTATAGCTTAGCTAATTCAGTAATAGTGTTACAATGAAAACTCGCCTTTTCTTGATACACCGCAACATGCAGAAAGACATTATACTGAAAATAAATGTGAAATTTCTAGTTCAAGGTATATTTGGAAGGATTTACAAGTTGGTTCAGTTCTAGTACATCTGAAGGCCATTTACACTCATATATATTTAAGACCAAAATTATCCTCCGAAATTGGCGAACTATAAAGTATTGAAAGAAAATTAAACTCATCCCACTCCCACACCAAAAGTTAACTAAGTTGAAGCATAAAATCCTTTGATATATCATGAATGAAGACTATATTAATTGAAGAAGCAATCTGAATGAATTATTAGAATGAATGCCTTCGAGTTTTGATTGACAAGGTGTACTCAGTACCATTTCCATCTGGAAAAAGAGTTTTCTTTTAGACGATGACAGTTTCTATTAGCGTTTCTTTCAAATGACGGTTTCAAGAAGGGTAGATGTAAAAAAATTCACCAAGCATAAGAAATTAATGAAAGGAACACAAGAAAGCGAGATTCGATTGAAAGACTAGCGACACTGTAAATCTCCCCTTTCTTCACTAGATGATGCAGATAATCGAAATCACGGGAATAAAGACTTTGACAGCAAAGAGAAGCAATTGGTATGAATCCTCTAGCGTAGCCCGATAAATATTATAGAATCCATTCGGTGAATTCACACAACTTATTGAATTAAGGATCGTATTACGGTCGAAAGAAAACAAGCAAGCAGCGAAAAGGAAATTGGTCTTTTATACGAGGGAAAGTGAATTGTCTGGTATTGAATATGCGAGTCCCTGAAGGAGGAAGCCACCATACAGTATTTCAAACAATCATCTCCACCTTCCTCACTTAATGAAAACATGATATTTTATATTCAAACAATCATTCTATATTCCAAACCCTCTACTGAAACATCTTAAACATTTCTCCTTTGTGTCGTATTCCTTTTCCTTGGCAAATGGTAAACTTTTTATTACGAGCATGCAAGAGGAAAGTTATTGAAGACATATTCATAATAACTTGATGAGAGTTAAGAAATATTGGCGGCACCGGACTCTTGGAACTTGTTGTACAACTTAGAGACAGACTCATTTTAAAAGGGTGGGGGTGCAACTGTCGATTGAGATTCAAAATCTGAGATGCCGTTGAAGTTCACTGGGCAAAAGACCCCCTTATAATTGGTGAGATTTTCCGATACGAAATGTTTTTGGTTCATAATTTGAAGCAAAAAGGAGTCGTGTATATTATAATCGGGTGTAAACTTCTAAATTGGCGTACCAAAGCGCCATCGACGTGATCAGGCACGCTATTTCAAAATTTGCCTCGATGGGGCAAAAATAGCCTCGTGTGTTTTTGAATTGATTTCACTACATGTAAATTCTCTCGAGTCATTATGTGGACAACCGTAATGAACATAATAAAGCCTGTTCGTGATAATAATTATTGCTTAGATCTGACTAATCCATATGAATCGAGTATAGGTGACCCTGGGGCGAGCTTGTTTGTTCATCTTGTAAGACACTAGACATATTGGAAATGGTGAGGGAGTATAAATTGTTGATTGCCTCAGGCTAAGACTTAGATATGATTATTACTAGAGTTCTGATATTAAATTCTGATGTTTACCGACAGATTGTGAAACGATCGTTGCTGTTATTCTGTTCAGTAGCAAGCGAATCTATTTTTGACTGATAAAAATATGTTTATGTCTGAATGGCAATTTTGCGGGGTATCTTAGATTAGTTTGTTTTTCTATATAAAAAGTATTTACTTTTACGACACATCTTCCAATTAACTATAGCACGACTTTTAAAATAGTCCTTGCTATTTTCGGAATTATGTTTCCTTCATACTGAAACCATGTTATTTTTATTGAAGAATCATGCCATTCTGTTATAGAGTTAAACGTAATTAACAATAATAGCTATAAGAAATCTTCAAGGGTTCCATGGAAGTGTTTAGTTCAAAGATAAAGTTAAATGTATCTAACAGTGTTTTTCTTCAAAATCTTTTTTCCAATTTTAAAACCGTACAAAGATAAACCATGAAGGACTGTAACATATATAAAATAGATAACTTCTATACGGGGACTCTCGGAAAGGGATCATAAACTGACTAACACAATACCAATGTAAAACTAATATTATATAACGATGATTTATAAAAAAAAATCATTTAAAGTGACATCTGGTGAAAGATTCCATTGAATCCATTTATTCCTCAAAAGGTGAAGAGCTATTCACGTAATACTTCTTCTTCCGGTTTATTTTCCGATTGATTCCTTCCTACGAACAAGTCCATATTTGACTCATATAAAACTATAGTTCTCTTTTATGAAACGATTTTATTTTGGTCTCACAAGGGTTTTGTTATTTGTAAAGTTATACAGATTCAAAGGATTTCAAGACTTTCAGACAGTCTAAATATGATGCATTTTTTCTTATCCTTCGAGTAGCACTACAAAAAGAAGGCGTAGATTTGGTTTCCGTTGTCTATTTACAACGTCGGACTAGATATCTCAAAATGAAACATTTTCATAAATTATATTATTGTTTTTCTCTTTAAATAATGTTATTTTTTTAGGGGAAGGGTTTTTTTGGTGTGGGGAGGTGGGGGGGGGTGGTTTATTTTCTTTATTATTATTATTTTTTGATACTACCAATATGCTTAGATGTTATGTACAATAGTACAATATAATTTAAATGTCCGTCATCTGACATTCCTGTACAGCATGAATGGTACAGAGTTTACAAACAGAACAATCGAATAAAGTCGCTGTGACTTCTCTGACAGATATTGAGCATGGTAATAATCAATGATAGTAACTTTAGAAGACTATTTAATAAGAAACATGTCAATACTAATATTAGCTATACTAATAAATAGTACTAATATTGCTGACAATATGACATTGACATTTCAATCTCATCAACTGATCGCAACTAAGCTTCAACTTATACAAAATACCAAGATTTATTCTCTCTCCTTTTTTCTGTATTCAGCCGGGCCAAGCTTAAGTCTTTGTTAACTTCTTTAAGTGGCATTTAGTAACTGAGTAATAATAAACTTGACACAATTATATGGATAACAATTACTTTAATAAATAACTTGCGACGTTTCGACGAAGGTAATTTCGTCTTTATCAAGCAATGATACAAAGAAACCAGAGCAATGGGAATATATAAAAGAACGGGGATTAAGAAGTCTTTGTTGATATAGTCTGTCTAGCTGGTCTGTAGATTTACAGGATTCCTGAGACACGGAATGTGGGTCATAAATAAATTAAGTTTGGTTTGAAATTAAATTCAATTTTGGAAACTGGTATATTTTAATTGTGTTGTTCTGTAAGATAAAGACCTGTATTATTCGTCATCAGAGTAAAACGATTTGGTGCATCCTGTTAAAGGTCAGCAGGATAACAGTTGGAATCCAAATGATGGTAGTGGTAATTACCCCGACTGAAATCTTCTGATAATTGATAACCTTTCTTCTTATTGAATATCGTTTTTGCGAATTTTTGTACCTGTTTCGGATCATGAACGTTATAACATCAATAAGGCCAAAATAAGTTACGATTTATATAGCTAAAAATGTACATTCGCGTCCTTCCAGTGAGAAGCCATATTTGTGTTATTGCCTGAAGAGAAAACCATAGATAGGTTTATCATCCTAACCTTGGTTGGAGAGGCCATGCATGCAGTAAAGAAAACTTATACGTTAGGAATTACTTTTATGAACCGTGTAACATAACATGACCATACTGAGATACCCAGTGTTTCGTTAAAACAGTTTTGGCATAATCAGGGGAAGTAACCAATTATAAAATGTATTTATTTATTTATCGTTACAAAATGATCTTTCTTTGGAAATTTAAAAAAGAAGGAAATGCTTCTACCTGTAATAAATCGTTCATTGCACACTGCATCGCGTTATTCGTCATATTAACCAATTCAAGAGCAAAAATTGAGGTCTTAAAACTTCATTTCACATCATTATCCGCACTTTTATATTATATATGTTAAATTTGTGGACCTTTCGGCAGTCTTTTACTGGATTCTAATAGCTCTGTCGGTGTCTATCGATTCTGGATTAGTATAACTAATTAAGACTGACTGATATATTAAAAAAAAGAACTCTTCCGGAAGTCTTGGAATTCATGAATTGTAATTATTGATTGCCTGGGCTTGTGGCAGTACTTGATGAGAATGTCTTGTGTCAAATGAACTTATAAGTGACTGTCCATTGGAGCATCATTAAGAGCGCAGGTGGCATATCAATCTAGAATACTGATTTCTTTTCGTGAGTGACCGTACTCTCTTCACAGTTTAACTCGACCATTCTGGCATCGGACGTGATAAACGGAAAAAATACAGTCGAGGAGGTAGGCTTATGAAGATGGGAAATCATATCCTCGTCGGTTTTTGGTTCTATGTCGGGAACAGGGAAGTTGTAGAATATCTTGTAACGTCTTACTCGGACTTTAAAGATTATCTCGAATATGAGTAAAAATTAGAGATAGGTTGTTGGAGGAACTCTCATAATAAGTAGTATTTTATGTTTTTGTCTTTTAACGAACCAATGTCTCGTATATACCGTATAATTAAGAGACTGACCCGGTTTGAACCAAACACCCTCATATCTTGTATCGTTGTACATAGGGAAAGTATTAGTATTGTCTGTGACAACTAACCCTCCCCCCTCCAACTCCTGCAATTCTGACCCCTGAATATCAGCTTATTTACAGAGCAACTTATACATGCAAAGTTGTTGAATATCAGCCCATACAGAGCGAATTGTCCAATGCCAGATAATATACAGAGAAACCTATAGACAGCAAACATGATATTATCCTTATGATGAGTAACTTTAATACAGACAAGGTCACAATTGCCTTTTGGATTGAATATTGGGTATCATCATCGTACCAATCAAGTACAAATATCTGTATAGAATGATTGATGATAGAGGGATGATCTTTGAAGGCAATCCAATGGTTTTCTCTAATTTGATCAATCAAGTCCGGCGTCGTAAAGCGACAAGAGAAGAAAATGTGTGTCAGTTATAAGAAATATGGTCCAAACCATCCATCATCATTTAGAATGGAGAAAATCTTCCTTAACAACTATGATTAGAAAATATTGAGTCCACTTCATTATCAGTTATGGTCTGAGTGTTAACAACAAACGTAAAGACAGTAGCTAGCTACAAAATACTCAATGTTTGCTCAGGTTTGTTGTGAAATTGTGATCATCGTTGTTTAACAATACTTACCAATATATTGTTCACTTTATACAAAAGAATCCATATTGATGTAACGTACCATAGAAAATGCTCAATTTAAGTACGGTAAGGTAGCAGTTCCGTTCCCAGGTAAAGTGGTTTAGGGAGTCGAGCTGGGGTTACTTAGTTTTCAGGGGTGACACAGGACATAAATAAAATTGTATGGTAAAGGGGGGGGGGGGGGCACTGCGATAGCCCTCTGCCTTGGCTGCCCGTTAGCATCGCCATGACAGGATAGCCGGTAACGTCCTTGAGAGTCTGATCCTGAATTACTCGTCCAATTCCTCTGCAGTAACTAGTAATCGTAGTTTAACACTTGTTTTGACAAATAGCACGTGCAGTTTGACACATTCCCGTTCCTTTTATTTCAATAAATTAGCAGCGAATTATACACCGGCGTCTTAACAACCATAAAACTAGGAAATTGAATGAACGTCACGTGATGGTAGTACACTAAGACTCTGGTAGTGTCAGTTTAGCACGATTCCTGGTTTTACTCTCAGAACAATCTGTTCCGTTTAAACCCTGTTTTTTGTACATCAAATTCTCTTAAAACAGTGTTTTAAGTAAAATAAGTACCTTTTAAGGAATAAGGAGAAATCTTAATGGCCGAATCGCTCTTGATAAATGATTGGCTATATAACCATACTGTTACTTGTAATAAATATTCTACATTGATATCAAATACTACCTACCAACAGATATTTCAGAAAAAAGTGTCATTATTTAGCTCTATCAATTTCAATTAATCTTTGACATGAAGAGGTTGTTTAAGAGTCCTCTGTTCGATGTCTGACAGGCTCTGAGCCCTCAAACTGTATTACTGACACCGGTTTCTTGACCTTTGTCGGCTTCTGAACCCGAAATCTTTTATGGTAGTTTTTACTCCTTCTTCAATAAGTTTAATTACGAGCCAGATTTGACTCTTTCATCACGATTTATCCTCGTACATATTTGACTTCCGGCTAAAAGGTCGAGGTCAACATCCATCCGGGTTTCAAAACCTATTCCCTGATCCAGTCTTAAGATACGATGATTTTAAAAAGATAAACCTTTTGTTGAAGAAAACGGAAAATTAATAATAATGATTTTGATAAGATGACGCTCATGTCACAAAGATTATAAAAAGATAACGCTCAATCCACAGTGATTATGTAAGATAACGCCGATGTAACAATGATTCTCAAAAGACAGCGCTCATATAACAACTATTCTGAAAAGATAACGCTCATATCACAATGGTTTTGAAAAGATAACGCTCATGTCACAAGGATTTTGAAAAGATAACGCTCATGTCACAATGATTTTGAAAAGATAACGCTCATGTTACAATAATTTTCAATAGATAAAGCTCAATCCACAATGATTATGTAAGATAACGCTCATGTAACAATGAATCTGAAAAGATAACGCTCATATAACAACTATTCTGAAAAGATAACGCTTATGTCACAATTATTTTGAAAGGAAAACGCTCATGAAACATGATTTTGAAAAGACAACGCTCTTGTTTCATTTATTCTGACAAAATAACGCTCATGTAACAATGATTTCAAAAAGCTAACGCGTATGTAACAATAATTTTGGAAAGATAACACTTATATCACAATAATTTTAGAAAGATAATATCCGTGTAACAATGCTTTTGAGAAGATAACGGTCATGGTACAATAATTTTGAAAATATAATGCTTATCTCACAATGATTTGGATAGATAACGCTCATGTACCAATGAAAAGATAACGCTCATGTAACAATGTTTCTGAAAAGATAACGCTTATATCACAATAATTTTGGAAAGATACTTACCTCATGTAACAATGATTTTGAGCAAGGTCACGTTCATGTCACGTTAATTCTCATAATTAGTAATGATTTTATGATTGTCGAAAAAACTACACGATGAATTCCCCAAACAATGTTATATAATATTTTTAAACATATATACTCATCAAAAATAAATCAACCCATATAAGCTTTCAAAATTTAAATAAAATTGAAACCGTGTTGATCTGAAGAGAAGATAATGCTTTTAAAAATAAAAGGGTCAGTGGGCAAAGAGAGTTCAGGACATCCTAGGAGCATTAACTCTAATCGAATGGTTACTTAAGCGATAACGTT
The DNA here is from genome assembly GCA_030562195.1 of Nipponacmea schrenckii. NCBI lineage: Eukaryota > Metazoa > Mollusca > Gastropoda > Lottiidae > Nipponacmea > Nipponacmea schrenckii. Next base: position 3,996,964 of record CM060199.1, read on the forward strand.
AACTCCCAGTAGAGTAATATTCCATCCCATCTCATATCCATCTCTCTACATTCATCCAAATATAATTAAGTTAAAGACAATAATATTCCACAGTTGGCTCTTAGTCTAGAAATAAAACTAATTTCTTAATCAAATAGCGAATAATCAATTATCGAGATTTTTTCTCCTTGCATCAAGTCTGCTTTTTATCCCAGCTTTTACTTCTATATAATCTTAAAGGGGACTTTCCGCGTAAGGAATAGATTTTAGTATTGATTTTTTCCCGACTTAATTTCAAGGTCGCAACCCATATGTTGAAGAGCCAGTTTGATTTTTACAGTAGGCTGCACAAGTTTTTTATCGAGATGTTGAATAGTCAGTGTGATTTTTAAAGTACATGTACAATGTAAGTTGGAAAAGTTAGATGCTCAATACATGAATGTATCAAAATCCAATCTATTACTTATAGGGTAATCTAAATATTTAAAAGTAGGTGAAAATTTAATGAAAACTTGAGGCCAGGATTAAGAAACAGTGTCCAAAAATACTGAAAGTTTAACAAAAAGTATCTTTTTAAATTTCTAACCATCAAATTATTTAAACGTGACTCGTTATATTCTAATTTGTTCCTCCTTTTTCCAGAATATGGATAAAAAAACATACAATATGATAATAGGGATCTTGAATGTCGAAATCGTAGTTGTTCAATCCACTAAGGAATCTTCAGTTACATTGTGTTGCTTCTTAGAAGTACTTTTAAAAACTATTCTCGCATTTAAACAGCTTCCATGTGCGTTGGAACATCTCTAAACTGATTTGTTTCCGGTTTAGAAGAGGACCGATGTTTTTTTTGTATTGCAGCAAAGGTTTTTTAGCACTTTAACAACAAAGGTATGCTGAGTTCATTTTGTGCAATACAAATCTTAACGGTTGCAGTCGATACAAGCTTCAATCGCAATCGAAATATTGGAAATAAAACGATATGAGGACACATAGAATGGGCCCATTACGGTGACGTTCCGCTGACGCTGAATGGTATTAGTTTCACTATGTACAATGAAAGGTTATTTTACAATGTTGGGGGAGGGGGGCAGCGGGTCAAACATCAGTGACCCATAAACGAAACTATTGCGGTAAATTCCGTATTAGAATCATATTAAGTGAACTAGTTTCTTATAGGTAAACTTTCAAATTGAAATTGTTTGGTTGGACACTATTCGATATGTGCGGACCCTAATAAGTTTCTCGGGAGTGTAACGAAACTAAACTAAAATGGGATATACCTTTAAAAGAAGTTGTTTCTATGAACTGGTTTCTAGTTAAAATGAAATCATGTGAATGATAGGAGATATTGGATCTTACTGTAATCAGATTGATGTCATCTATCTAATAACTAAATTGAGTAATATTCATTCATAGAAAATACATGTCCATATCAATAATTCAATATCTTGGCGTAAAAGAGAGTTTGAGCTGGGTGTGAAGGGGCGGGGTAAATGAAATGGGGGTATTTCGACTACACGCAGGAGTGAATCCTAAGTGAATTACCAAATTTTTGATAACCGCAAATAGCATGAGGGTGGTGTTGGTGAGCGGGCAAGTTGTATGCATATTCTTGGGGTAATAGAGATGGGGCTGGGCATGTCGAGTTGATTCAAAACCCGAGTAAAATCTCGTCGTTTAGTTTGCATGTCTTCATATTTTACATGCTTGTCTTCCAAAATAAAATAACAATTTTGCACACTACAAATAATTTTGCTTCCATCTTGACATTTTGTTGCCTCTCCACAAATTGTTCCACCATCTAAGTTTGCTGCTCCTTTATCCATGTCCTTGCTTGTCACTCTATATATTATTCTTGCCTGTACAGCCAGGTTTCCTAACATACTTCTTTCTGACCAAATTTCCACATAAGGCCATTGACCACCAGACATACGCTTCCGAATCGCCTATTCTTATTGTTTTAAGGCCAAAGATTATTCAATAGATCAAGTTTATTGTAGAGTAAAAATGTACGTGTTAAAATATGTCTGTATCGTGATGTCTGTATCGTGATGTCTGTATCGTGATGTCTGATCATACTCACACCAGACACGAAATGAAAGATTTGTATTATAATGCGATTTTTTTAGTATTATATATTTACAACATATATATACATTTATGTAATTTACTACGCGACAACTTCGGTAGGGATACAGGCTGAAATGGTTCAGTTTATCTGTACTCGACAACTTCAGTGGGGACACAGACTGAAATAGATCTCTACTTGTCAAGCTTCGGTAGGGACACAGGCTGAAATAGATCTCTACTTGTCAAACTTCGGTAGAGATACAGACTGAAATAGATCTCTACTTGTCAAGCTTCGGTAGAGATACAGACTGAAATAGATCTCTACTTGTCAAACTTCGGTAGAGATACAGACTGAAATAGATCTCTACTTGTCAAGCTTCGGTAGGGACACAGGCTGAAATAGATCTCTACTTGTCAAACTTCGGTAGAGATACAGACTGAAATAGATCTCTACTTGTCAAGCTTCGGTAGGGACACAGGCTGAAATAGATCTCTACTTGTCAAACTTCGGTAGAGATACAGACTGAAATAGATCTCTACTTGTCAAACTTCGGTAGGGACACGGACTGAAATAGATCTCTACTTTTCAAACTTCCGTAGGGACACAGGCTGAAATAGATCTCTACTTGTCAAACTTCGGTAGGGACACGGACTGAAATAGATCTCTACTTGTCAAACTTCCGTAGGGACACAGGCTGAAATAGATCAGTTGTCTGAAGATCTCCACTAGTTAAGTTTCAGTAGGGGCACATGTTGTAATAGGTTCGTGGTCTGAAGATTGCGATGTGTGAACCTCTGTTGTCTGAAGGTCACATAGCAAGAAACACTCAGAAACAACCTGTTTCAGGTTCTGTTGTAATATTTCTAGTATATATAAATACATTGTACATTGTGTCTGAACATGCATAGTTTTGAACGTTTTCCAGGTCGACACCTGAATGAAATTCTATTATAGATTAAGAACCATATGGATATATAAAATGTTCTCTGTGAACTCTAATGTAAACAATACTTCGATATGTTCCATGTTTCGTTGTAACAAATTATAATACCTGAACATTTTTTCTATAAATTGTTTACAGCTAAATCTTAGTAACCAGTAACTGACATATTATGTTCTAAATCTGGTTTCTATTCGACTAGTCGGAGAAGAAGGTGTAAGAATTCCCGTTGTTTATAAGTTATAAATATAAGTAATAGATTTCCTAAGTTATTTGGCAGTGTAGCTGTTCAGGGATGTCTGTTACAGTTACAGTTTAAGTTATGTAACGAATGTGAAATATTTAGGCGAGGACATTGTTGAAATGTTATTCCTTGCACGTAACTTATAAAATATTAAAGTTGTGCTGCACAGAAGAGGTTTTCATATCGAATTGTGTTTGTCTCCAAACAAATAAGCATGGAAACGATTCATAAGAGATGTTGTATACTCCACTCTTTGTTACTGTTATAATTTCAAATTGTGTAATTTTTGTGTAATATTCAAGTAGCTTTGTAGATGAGAACCACGTGGAAACATAAACATATAAATATTGACTTGTTTAGAATACTTGGTATATGTCCGTTTTGGTAACTTTTAGAAATTATCCATAACATTTATACAATCTGTAGCAGACGGCACTTTTGTTGTAAATTTTATTAATTGGAATGATTTAATTGCAAACGAACCAGGGGCTGGATTTTCGTTTTGAAAAAAATACAATTTATTGAGTTCAGCTCTATGTTACTCAGAAGGAGAAAACTGAAATGGTATGAATTAATCTCTTTGATTTCAGAGAGCAAAAGCTAAGCTGATTATGTATTTCTAATGACTTTTGCTCCAGTTCTCTCAATGGTGCAATGTTCCTTTGATACTGATAACATCAATATTCCAATTTCTATTAACGAAGCATCGTAAATAACTGAACTAATAAACTGTAACCTAATTTACTAGCGATATTGACGAACATATCCCGATGTCAAATAAATGATAGTAACCCAATTCTTGGCTGACATTAATTAAAGAACACAATGCTCACCCGATGTCAAGACAACTTCATATTAACACAAGTGGTTGTTAACTTATTTCTCTTTTTATGATGAATCGTGCGCGAATCAAAGTTTACAAGAGAGCAATCTCCACCAATTCAAACAAGCCAGAATAAAGATTTATTTGCTCAGCGTGCAGTTCCATACATAAACCTGTCAATCATCTTAACTTAGATAGATTTTTTGTAAGTGTTCAATCAATACAGATAAATAGTAATTATTAACGTTAGGTTTTAGTCGTCACTCTCGGTGCCCTTGTCTTAGAGTACTATAACCGAGCAAATATCATTGTGTTCATCAGGGTCCGATCAAAAACATAAACAAGCAGTGTAATTCATTCTTAGGTATTGTAGACACCAATAAACTATATCTGTAGCAACACGAAGCCATGGATTGCCCACCCGAAATATTTCTGACAACCGACCAATTTCATTACTTCAACTAATACAATACCCCATTGCCACTCCGGATATACTGCTTGTCCCAGCGAACAATCAAGCCTGATTACGGAGCTGTGTTGATTACTATTTATACCTTAAATACCCTTAAAATATAGTAGACTGGTCGTGATATGATTTGAAAGGGTCTTGATAAGCAGAAAAGGTATCTTAACGATAGAGCGGTATAAAAAAAACTGGATGAAAACATTTATTGTGATGATAACAATTTGAACTCATTTTAAATATAGTAAACTGGTCTTGTAATGATTTGAATTGGTCTGGAAAAGCAGAAATGGTTGAGCTTAACTATAATATTGTTATAAAACTGGACTTAAACATCTATTGTGTTGATAACTACTGGAACACCTTTAAAATATAGTAGACTGTTCGTGTTATGTCCTGGACGTGCATATACTAGTATATCTTTGTACCCAATAACTGAACACACCTTGAGACGCATGGTATAAGTATGGGTGAAAAGGTAATATTTGTGTAGAGAGTAATGCAATCTCATTCCGTAAATTAAACTAATTATTATTGGACCTCCTGGGGGGGGGGGTATCTTATCGTTTTCTAGAAACAGTGCAAAATACTCTTTTAAGTAGTTTAGAATTTGGACAACCTTAGATACCATCCCCCCTCCTCCTCCTCCTCGGACGTAAACCTGGCCCCGCCATTGTTTATGTTAATTTACGGTTCCTGATTATTCCTGGTACCTTCACGATCGATCCTACTGTACAAAACCGAACATAAAATAGGCGTTATTTAAAAGCGAAAACTGCACCAAATGGCGTAAATTGAATTGTAAATACCACATCTAGTGTGAGCACGCCTCATAAATATTGTATTGATCAAATTGTTCTTTAATTCTATAATGTTAATGAAAAAATGTACCCATTCACTTAAAATTGAAAGGTGGTAAATCCGAAATTATACAAGAAATAATTCAATTTACTTAATGATGCGCTTATACATCAGGATATCGCCTTGATAAACACTTAGATCACATTTGCGTCACTGTTAAGTCAAGTCGATATTTATAATAAATTAAAAATCTATAGGCCTACCATGTTCACAATGTCAAGCTATTACGAACTTCATCTTATTCCTCAACTATAAAAGCCACTTTTCTTGTAATACGGAGGTGTGTAAAATGTAGTGATTTGGTTGGATTGTACGTACGCGAAAACAGACAATGAGAGTTCTCGACAGAAGTTTTTAAGAAATAAGGCATAATTTTTACTGTCTGTTCAGAGCTCTGATTAGCTGTATTTCCTGGTGTACAGCCCAATCAAATTGCTGTATCTCTTAATTCAAGCAAGTTTGTTACTGACCTGTTATGGCTGTCAATGAATATTAACTTAACATAGCGATAGTGTAGCACTATACAACTAAACATATTCCGTTGACCATAATCTCATTTAAAGCAACAAATCGAAAGCAACAAATGAATAGAATTGGAGACGTTCCTTCAGTTGTTATGAAAAGAGAAAGCATGGTCGGATTAGAACGCATCGAAAAAATTTAAGTGTAGGAGCTTTTCAGCTTTTTTGGTTTTGAAATTAATTTCGAATAAAAAGATATATTCCTACGCTTACTAGAATGAATTCCATATTACAAAACTTTTTTTAAGTTTAATTTCAGTTTATTTATATTAGATATTTTTGCCAGCAAACTTCTAGAAATCAACGTCAACAAGCAAACAGCACGTCATGGGAATATTCAACAAGTCCATCGTGTCTTTGCCAAAGTAAGAAATAATTGCATATTGAAATGAAAGATTAACTGACACTTGGCTAACAGAATGTAAATTTATTCAATATAACCCGTTACTAGTTGACAGCAACTGCGTGAGAGAAGGCAAATCTATTAGATAGGTCTAGTAGTAGATATATCTCTAACGGTTTTGTCCATTGGATTCATATAAAGATTCGGCATAAACTACGAATGAGTATAAGAAGTTTCAACGTAATTTTGTCTTACATCATTCGGCATGCTCGGCAGTTTCCGTAAATCTGTATTTGTTGTAGAATTCTTTTATCATCTTTACTTGAAATACATTAAAGGCACTATGAAAATGTTCATTATCAAAAACGTCGTAAATTATACCTGTAATTTAAATCTACTTGATCAATCTGATTTTTTTAAAACGTGACAATTAATTGGTAAGTAATCAGTTTCTACTAGTGTTAAGTTATTCCATGGACACATTTCCCAAGAGTTAGGTGTGAGGTTTTCATTAATTTGAGCAGAAATATGTTCGACCTACGGGACAGAATGCTCCTTAACCTATTGAAGAATTCAGAAGAGTGATTCTATGTTGGCGGTAATAGCATCATTACTGTCAAACACTAACTGGGGACGTATAATCACCCGATCCTGTTTGTTTCCGATGCCTGTACAATATCTGAACCAAAGATTTTGAATTACTAGTAAAAGAAATAAAACCTCAAGGCACCATAACACTGGTATATCCTTCATTATTATATATCTTATTCTAACGTCCAGAGAAAATCTTGACCAAAATTCAGATCAAGTTTTTCGTGCTAGTGAAACCATCTTATCTATATCTATATTTGGATTTGGATTTAGAGGCACCACATGGGTCGGAGAATGAGACGAAGGAAATTGAAAAAAATCTAGAAAGAAATAGAACAGTTTTGTCCACGAATTGAACATCAAATATGATAGATATATAAGACAGTTGTGTATTGTTCCGGTTGAAGACAATGTGTAATGATTAAGTCTTATATTTATTGAGAATACGTGACAGTTGTGCGACTAGTCAACTTAACCTAGAGTATCAGTCACGTATCAAACCATAGAACTATTACACGTGAACACAGTCCTACTGATTCACTGGCAGGCGGCTTGGATTTGAAATGTGGCGCAACAAGAGCACCAAAAGGTCAATCTCAAGTACACTGTGGTTCTAAAATGGGTATTACCAATATTATGGAGTTAACAATTCATAAGGCGGAACGAAACTATTGAGTTTAGAGTGTCGTTGGCGGTTTCATCTACGTTATAGAACATTTTTAAAGCGGAACGAAACTATCGTATTAAGCGGAGTTGTCGTACGCGGTTTGATTTACGTTATGGAAGATTTTTATAAAGCGGCACGAAACTATTGAATTTAGGCGAGTTGTCGTTGGCGGTTTTATTTACATTATAGAACATTTTTGTAAAGCGGAACGAAACTATCGTATTAAGGGAAGTTGTCGTTTGCGGTTTTATCAAAGTTATGGAACATTTTTTAAAGCGGCACGAAAATATCGTTTTAAGGGCAGTTGTCGTTGGCGGTTATATCTACGTTATAGAAGATTTTTTGCCATAGAAATGATTTTGTGAAATTATTACACCAAAAGTAGTGGCATTTTAAAATATTTGCTGAGTTGCTGAACCATCTTGTCTAGTAAACTGTCTAGCTAGTTGTTAATACCAGCGACATTGTCTCATTAATTATGTATTTAATTAAGTTTTGGGTGATAATTACGCATGGTGGACTAGAAAATTAGGATTCCTCTAACGGTATTTTAATGATTAAATTTCGTTGTAAACAAGTAAAATAATCAATCACTTGCTCTAAGAAAGTAAAGATTAGGTTTTTTTTTAAATTGCTATATAATATATGACTTAAGCGCTGGTTGTATTTTGGTATACCAGCCTTCAAGGAATATTGGTGGTTCTTTTTGACTAGGGGCGACAAATATTATTTAACGTCAAATGTTCATATCATTTTTTATAATTTGTATGGTGCAAAATAAATGCTTACCGATTTTACAAATGCGCTCTTGTAATCATACAGGGCATATCACTTCATATTGATTGAAATTATGCACATGTGGAAGAGTTCAATACATGATCAGGGGTGTTAAATTGATAACTGACACTATTCAGTATTTCTCATGTATGATAGTATTAAATGATGTATTCCTGCTCTCACATTCTACATAATGTTACTGAGTTTATCAACTCTGTGTTTATATATCTCTCTATTGTTATGACTGTTATGTTAAGTAAGTTATAATAGTCATAATAGTTGAAAGAGATAAAGTAACTTTGTTAGGTGGATTCGAGTTTACTAGCCTCTATTATTCGGGACAATCATTAAGTCTTGTTCTGTATATGTTACGAAGGGAAAATTGGTTTAGAATTGGGAACTTTATTCATTCATTCACCCTATGAAAGATTAAAGAATATATATCTATTAAACTTATTTTTCTGGTTTCAATTAAATTGCTCTTTCTTTGATTGAAATCAGCGTTCAAATCTGCTGAATTTTAAAAATAAATTTTAAGGTAAAAAATAATAAAAAGCTGAAAGAAGTTTTTCTTCTTTTCAAAGATTTGAACATTTTCTTTTTGGCAATCGAAATAAAACACGGTAAGATTGAAAAAGAAAGCCGAACTGATTAGAGGTTTTATTACATTTTTCTAATTAGTTGAATGAATTATTGAAGAGGTTTCATTTTAGAAAACTAATAATGTTTTTTATTCTCTAATTCTAAGAGCGTATAACCTTTCGAGATAACTTCCTTATTAGGTGTGAGACAGGTCTTTTAACGCCTCGGCTACTGGTCCAAAAAATACTCTTCTTAATTTTGATTTCTTTTAAACGCTTTACTCAGTGTCGTCTCTTTAAATCATAGAGCGTTGAAGTGTTGATTTTTTTGGATGTTGGGGGCGGCTGGTGGGGTAGGGGTGGTCCAGGCCATTTATTACAATTTCTAAATGCTATTTTTGTTGCATCCCAGGCCTGTGCATTTGGAGGAAACATACACTTTATAAATGATGTATTTTTTACATCCCAGGCCTGTGCATTTGGAAGAATCAAATCATCCTTTACCCTTAACTTAATTTTATGTACTGTGATATTACCTTTTCTTAATGGGCCATTTTGACCATTACAGAGTACATCTTAAATAAATACATACATTCATTTTCTAAAACAGATATATCTCTTAAGCGGTTCCTGATAACGGTTGCAGGTACTTTCTTTAAGAGAAGCAATATTTATTTCAATTATATGGCGTCGTGAAATTACCGGTTTGTGTACACTTGCTAAGAGCTGGGGTAATCTTATTACTTAATAGTTATTTTACTATTGAATTGAAATAATAGCTTCAGAGGTGAAATTAAATGGTTAAGATGTAAGTTGAAAGCTGATCAAATAAAGTCAAGTATAAACTGATAACCAGGTTTCAAACTTTGGACTTTGCGTTACAATAGGTGGGCGAATGACAGCGTTACTATTTACTTAAAGCTTTCGTTGTAATTAAACAATACGAGTATGAAACAGATCGCTGTGAGTTTTAGGGGTTTTGTATTGTTAATATACTAATTATTATATTACGGACATATACATTACTGAGGGAACAACAAATTACAAATTCTTGAATTCCTTTTTCATAATAACGTTGTAAAATAAGAATCGTAACGAATAAGGGGTTTCCACATGGTCTTATTAACCAGTATTAAACTAAGCCCACGACATTCATTTTTGGACGTGTAAATAGAACAAAACGTCTATGACGAGTGATCTCGTTTGATTGGTTCAGTAGTGAGATTTCCTAGATAGATTCTAGCGATAATTTTGATTGGACAATATTTGGCTATGAATTATTCACAATTCCATGAGTTGTATTATCACGGACTCGTGGAAGTGTGGCGATTAGGGTTGTGGTTTGGATACGGTTCACGTAGAGCACTGTTTAAATAGTATTTGAAACAGATCCTGATAACAGTCGCCATAAAAACTACGACATCTGTACGGAACTTCGTGTCGTTCATGCAATGAAATAAGCATAATCTATTAACAAGGACAGCGCTGTTTTGATCGCTACGAAATATTCCGATCGTAACACCTTTTACTACCTCGTCCTTTTATCTACGATATCCCCATGCTGGTCTACTAGAGGATGCTTAACTTTCTGACCCCGGATGATAACAAATGATATATACATACTTTTCATCTAGATATGACACGATTCAATTAAATCCGGGGACTTTAAAATTCACAAAATACATGTCTACATAAAAAAACACAAAGGCAGGTTGAAACGTTTCCAATAAAACTGATATGACACGGAAAGACAGAAAATCCAGCAGACGTATTCTAATTACAATTAACTTAAAGTGCGTCTGAAGATCAGTCATCCAATTGTGTGGACAACTGAGTGACAACCAGGAGAAACTTTGCCTGATTCCTTTCATGCAACATCTCTATTTTTCTTCAGTATAACAAGAAGTTTCTCATCTGTTAGACGCGGTCGTGTAGATACTTCAAGTCTAAGGGTTGAATTGTATCGATGTATTTCAGAAATTCAAATGGTTTCCTTTTTAACGTACAAATTGCTCAAAGTTTCGTAGGCCGCTCTATTCATCTGGTCGCCACGGTCTTCAATACAACACCGGAAGTAGATAAGTGGTCAAAGCGCAATGTCATTTAGTGTATCTCGTGAACACGTTCAGTCATGTGACTTCATGTAAATTCGCGTTCTCTTTTTTTTTCGCCCATTTCTTAACCGTAATTCTTTTACTTAATATGAGTTTACTTTTTCAAAACCTAGAAAAAGTAGTCAAAGCTGCTCTGGTGAAAAAGTTGACTAGGTTCTACAGTGGTATTGATTTAAGTAAATCTATATCTGTGTAACTCGTGAATTGTTATAGGACAAAGACAACACCACACTTAAACCTTGAGATGGTGATTGCTTGTGTTGCAATTGAGTATCATCTGAAGTATTTGTCATGTTATGTTACTTATGTACCTTATACTATAAAGTCGAAAAACCTTGGCTTTTTTTTCTTTCTTTTATGAAAGAATTAATGAGAAAACATGAAAAAAATAGCAATGCAGTGAAATAAATCTATCAAATTGGCTTAATTTATGAGATCTGTTAAAGCTATCATGGAATTGTATTGTTAGTTAGAATGTGATAAAAAAAATGACAACTTTGATAAATGTAAAAAAAACGATACGACCTGCTTTTCTTTACAGAGTTAGCTCAACTTCCGCTTCAGTTAGGCCAACTAGTTTCATATCCAAATTAAATTCCGTATTTCAGCAACAATCTCTGGATTTTTAGACGTTAATATTGCCAATACATGGATTAATATGAATTTCATTTTGTTTCAACTTATTCAAAAATATTACCCTTTTTTAATTTTAGCAATAGCTTCATTTACAGCTTCAACAAATATGAGCACACATCTGTACAAGAACAAGAACAAGCACAAGAACAAGAACAAGAACAGGAACAGGAACAGGAACAAGAACATAAAAAGAACAGAACAGAATGGCATAGAAGCGACAACGAAACAGACTGAAGGTAAAACAAAAAGACACATAATAGAACGAACAGTACAAAAAAGAAAATAACAGAACAGAAATAAGTGGCACAGAAAAAATAAAACAAGCAAAAAGGAATAAACTAAATAAACAGAACAGTACATAACAAAAAAGCAGAAAAAACAAAAAGCAAAAAGCAAAAGAACAAGAACAAGAACAAGAACAAGAACAAGAATAAGAGAACCAGGTCCAGACCAGATCAGTTCAGAGTGTATCGTTCAGTTGTTATTCATTATTAATTTCGTTATTAGAAAATGAAAGAAGTTTTTGAAATCCTAAATTAACGAGAGAGTGTATGTTAGACTGAGGTTGTTTCATAAATCTTGTCTGTCGAATCAGACTAATGAAGAATGTAAACTTTACAGAAAATTCTGTCCACTTTCAGACAAATTTATAGAAATTCATTGTCAGCAGACACAAAGGAAACAAATAACCATCGAAAACTGACTTGGCTTCCGAACACAAAGCCTAAGCAAAGAAAAAACACATTCATAAAGCCGTCTTTATCAGAATATAGTGTCATTTTAACTTGTTATATTACAGACAGAGTCTTTTCATATAGCCATATGCATGGTAAGATCGAGTGAATGGCGATCAAGGGTTCCAATCTGAGTTGGCAGGTGTTACTTCGGTGACTTTTAATCAAATATCAGTCAACCAATTTTGTATAAGCCAGAGGTTCGACTAAGGATCAGCTGGTAACTGCGTACAACTGGGCCATTATGCTTATAAAATATGATTGTTTCTATCTCTATTCTATGTGGGAAGTTGCGTAATTTGAAAGATGTCGGAGAATTTTTTCAATCGCCTCTCAGGACGTTTTTGAGTCTAGAATCGAGAAGAACGTCCGATAAGTAGGTTGTGTCTACATATCCACAGCGTCCTTAGCAATAGCAAATAGTGTCGAATTGCGTAATTTCACACATATTTAAATCCGAAAGTTGTGATAATAAACGCTAATTTAAACCGTTGTCTATTTCCGTGTCTAATATTTAGAAACAGTATTTGTAAAATAGGCGTATTAATTCAACAAAAAATTGTTATTGTGTGAGCTAAGTAAAAACGTTTATTAAATTTTTGTCTTTCCGTCGATAAAAAAATAAGCATGAGCACACATTATTTCTTCGAAAATACATTCTTTATACAGACGACAATTTTCAACCAAAATTTGAGACTTATTTTGTCCAGTCTAATTAAAATATAGACCTAACTTTCGTTCGTATTTTATTAAACTGATTTTGGTTAAAATTTCTTGGAGAGATTTTTTTACTTTTCAATGTAAACTTATGGGTTTATCAACGGGAAGACAAACGGGTTGATATTTCAATTCTATTGAAAATCATTGAAATAGACTTAAGATGTGTTCGTGTGTTTTATACCGGTATCTGAGCACGTTTAACCTACCTCGATAGCTTGAAGTACATGTAAAATGAACAATTTCACACATTGCAAACTGCATGCCGTTTATCTTAATCAATCTAATTATGATTTATTTGCTTGGACATAAACTCGTTTTTAAACCAATACAAGATCATCAGTTGACCACACCCTTTCTCGCCCCCTGTCAATGATACATGTCGGGGGGACTGACATGGAAAAACGGTCAGTCGTTCGGATATGAAAATAAAACAAGACCCCGCCGTGCTACAGTCTATGCACGTTAAACATACTTCGAGAGTTTGAAACCGCAAAAAAGTAGGCTAATGCTACTGTCCTCCTGGCAAAATTGCCCGTATTGTTCCCTGCATGTACTCGCCTTAAAAGACATCGGTTACTGACGTTCCCCAGGCAGCGGGTATTGCGACATTTAATTGGTAGAAGAGCGAGTACTATCAGCTGATGGTTCAATCTAGGATGGAAACAAGCAGACTATCATCTTAGATATGTATCGAGTCTTCCTCGATTTTAATTAAGAGAAGACAAACACTTGATCTCTTCAGCTCAACTACATGACTTCATGTTAGTCCGATACTATGACATTTGTTTTTCTGTCCCTTAGACGTTTTGTCTTCGTTTGGGGAATAAAGTATCTTTAATCACGTGGTCAACAAATAAGAATCCTACCATTAACAATTAGCCAAATTTCCCATTTTCAGAGAAAAACCAAGTGTATCTGAAGTGATAACCACAGTGTTCAAACACGAATAGAAAACAAACATCTTATCTATAATGCGAATACAGCGAGGTCTATTATAGTACAATGTAAAGTTTTTTTTTTCCAGCTAAGGTTATCGTACGCAGGCCGGCCCCTTAAAATTCAGTTGCCCAAAAGAAGTTTACGGTGACTGTTCTATAAGTGTATAAGAATTTTTTCCAACGAAGACTATTGTACCCAGGCATGAACCGCACCCTACCTCCCTACCCCTAAAACCTAGTTCAGCATTCCCTTCCCGAAAGAAGCTTACGGTGGTGGTTCTATTATAGTTACCTTCTAACACATACTTAAGTGATAATGTATGTCTAGATTGACCAATCAAGAAATATTTGAGCCCCTTTTAAATTTTTCAGCAAACGCTTCCCTCCCCATTAGATCTTGCGCTATCTACGGACCGAAATACACCCATCGTGTTCAAACCATGCCCTCATTTTTCATACTCCCAAGAGGTATATATAACATAACCCATATTCGTGATAGGATGAAATGCATCCTTTAGCTTTAAATACTGTTTCGGACTATATGTATTATGTCGTCTAAGAAAAGGTCATGGATTCCCATGATGATATTGTAAATATGTCTCCACTTGATGGTTACACTAATCACCAAATTCCACACTTTTCACTCAGAACTTTATCTGCTTGAATGAAGCAAGATGAATGAATAGTCGACCCTTGAGAATATACAAGATGGTCGATAGCTTGTCAATCAGAAATTTGACAAGAAGAAGCGTCAAGACATAACACCCCTAAAACTTTCATTCATTTCTGCTCTTTGAACATTCAGAATTCCTTCATGGACTCATAAATCTCAGTTGTTTTGTCCGAAGTGCGAAACAGCTTTCTTTAAATTCCTACAAGTGATTTGAATTTCTTATGAAGAATCGGCGAGAGTAGATCAAATATGTCACGGCTTTCAATAGGTATGTTATATATAATTGATTTAGTACCATTCAGGCTTTTAAATACAGAAACCTCTCAGAAAGGAATTGAAATAGTTTTTAAAACTTTTTATGTGTATCGGGGGGCACTTTTGTCATCGATTTTCACAATTTAAATTTTCATACAATGCCAGTAAAACTAACCATTTAAGACGTCACTATCGGAAAAGAACTTTATAAAGAAAGAAAGAAAGAAACAACTATATTTTACAAGGATAATAACTTAGGTTCACAAGTCCGCCGTGACAGGGATCCTTGCTACCAGCTGGTCCTTAGCCAAACCTCTTGGCATTGATCTTTCCCGGATTATCCGTACCCATTTATAGCTGGGTGGACTCGAATTTTGAGTGAAGATGATTTATTCAAGGTCATCGAACTTTCAAATGCTGATCGAGATTAAAACCCCATAATATAAGCAGATATGTTCAAGAACCATAGATAGACACCTGAATGGTAAAAATCGTTGCTATCGGTGATTCATATACAACGTTTCGGGATCTCTTTTCCCTTGTATATATATATTTATCATTCAAGATAGCGCGTAATTCAAAGATCCTTTGAACGGATGTTGAATCAAGAATAGCTACTTATGTTGTTTTCTGCATGGAAAAAAACAACTACAAAAACACCCGGTTTAGAAATTAATTGAAAACGAACTGCCTTTAATATTTCCATACCAATTTGTATTCCAAACATTTGCCAACGGAAGGATTATTTTTTTTTAGAATTTCAAAGATTAGTGGGATCCGTTATTAAAATGATTGATTGGTAGATGAAAAGTCTACGTCCGCTTCAAGTTAAGCCTGACATTGTGAAGATGATTTTAGACGCAGTTCGTAATGGCCTGACATTGTAAGGTTGTTATTAGACGCAGTTCGTAATAGCCTGACATTGTAAGGATGTTATTAGACGCAGTCCTTTATAGCCTGACATTGTAGGGTTGTTATTAGACGCAGTTCGTAATAGTCTGACATTGTAAGGATGTTATAATACGCAGTTTGTATTAGACTGACATTGTAAAGATGTTATGAGACGCAGTTCGTAATAGCCTTATATTGTAAGGCTGTTATTGGACGCAGTTCGTAATGGCCTGGCATTGTGTAGATATTATTAGACGCAGTTCATAATAGCCTTATATTGTAAGGATGTTATGAGACGCAGTTTGTATTTGCCTGATATTGTAAGGATGTTAGTAGACGCAGTTCGTAATGGCCTGACATTGTAAGGATGTTATTAGACGCAGTTCGTAATGGCCTGACATTGTAAGGATGTTATGAGACGCAGTTCGCAATAGCCTGACATTGTAAAGATGTTATTAGACGCAGTTCGTAATAGCCTGACATTGTTAGAATACTGCATTTGATCAATCTGTTAGGTGTAGAATTTCCACTTCGAGCTAGAATATATTTCAACTATAATAAATTACACTAGCATTGTGTTAATTAAATTATTAATAATCTCTACAATTCTTCCATCCATTCTTACAATAAATCATAATGATTTACCGTTAATTTTATTTTCTACGAAACCGAAATTTATTACATGGACAATATTTTTCCTGAAAAAATCGCAATTGTTCTTGTGAATCGATAATGCTTTTTTTTCTAAAACAATAAAACTCTCTTTGATTTTTTATAAACCACAGAATTTGTACTGAATGACAACTGGAAGAAATGTTATTTTCACACCTAAATGATGATTGAGAATTTGTTCAAACATAGAAACCTAATACAACCCCCCCCCCCCCTCCTTGTAAATACATCCCCTCCCACTTAAATCTTCAAATTTCCTCTTGCTGTCCTCTGGTTTCTCCATGTGGAAAAAAATCAACAAAAGTCTTTTGAATCTTTACTGAAACTAACTAAATTGTCAAGGTAGGCCAACTCATTTTATAAAATACGAAGGAGTTCGTGTTACTCACGCAACACCATCCAGGGATGAGTTTCACGACCTTGTCATTCAACCCGACCAGATCTCAAGAATTATCAACAATGAAACCAACAGCACAGAATCACCCAAATTGGTCCAATCCAACTACGAACAACTTCAATTAAAATCATTTCCCTATTTTGCGATATCAGAATCCCCTGGAAGTGGAAGCGAACGTTAACTTGTCATCTATCAACAAACAAAGGTTGCTCCGTTGGCAAACCACACACTGCGACAGGAATCCTCTTGTATCTAGTACCAGAATGTGGAAGAGTCAAAGCACTAAACTATTTACGATTACCAGTAATGAAATAGGAAATGACTAAGATTAGGGAAGCAATAAGGAAGATTGGCTAGATATTGGTTAGTATGTCAGGTATCGCTCTAGAGTATAAATGACAGCACCAAATAGTACCTTTATAGTGTTAAGTCACTCATGGACCAATATAGATATTATTTCTCTATAATGATTAACGGGTTTAGAAAATTTGATCCAAGTAACATTTTCCTAGAATTTAAATTGAAGATAAAGATATGCACCAAATTGGGTAGTGAAGACTGGCGACGCCTTGGATTGTGCAGTGAGCGAAATTTTAATGGGACAGTCCAATAAGCTCTGTTTGAACTATTGAGCAGGCTGCAGTACAAGTTTCTTCGAAATTCGAACGATTAAAGTGTTCTTAACATGAAGCCCTTGAACTATATCACCGACAGGAGAGAAACCGGGTCCAAAAATCGAGAGATTATCTGAACCTTTGGCCGGATTTGATCAAAAATTTGTAGTAAGCGTGGTTCAGGGTAGGGCATTGATCTGATTCTACCATGCTATAACCGGTACAAAAAACAAAGATGATATTATCCAAATAACAGTTAAAAGACAATAGATGGAGACAAGTATAGTAACTTGATATGACTTAATAAAGATTGGAAAAGATATCATAAACCTTACAGTAATATATCAATCTAGACTCCATACATAATTCATAACCACATAATATTAACTCACCAGACAACATCCCAATCGCAATTGGATACCAAGGGCTGTAGTAGAGTCATATACCCAAACCAGGATAGTTACTTATTGTTTGGGACTTATAGGGTAGTTGTATTGTGTGCCAAAAAAACCCAAAAAACAGTAAAAGATGTGTTCTATTTGTTTTTCATATATTGTTTCGCATTTTCATTAAGATTAATAGAAAGAAAGGCTTTTTTTTTCAATCCTATTTTTGAAATCGTTTGACCATAATATTTATTCAGTTTTGAAGGGATTCTTAATAGGTTTTCGAAATAGCATCATTTTCAGTCAGACGTCTCTAATTCCTGCGATTCCACACAAAAAAGGAGTGCTAGATGACTTCACTAATCAGGAAATATGGTTGAATCACAATAGCCGTTCGGGAGTAGTGACTTCTGATTGAGAATTGGTAAAGTGTAAATTGATGCTATCTGTGTCACTGATACACTTTACACATTTAAAAAAAACTCTTTATAATCACTTTAAGATTTTTTTAAAAATTTTATCTCATTATTATTACCACATATAATTCCCACCCTCGTCTTTATTTAAATATTAAAAAATATTCTTTTATTCCGAATTCTATTCTCCAATTATTATATGTTTTCATCATCAGGTTTTCCATTATCGTTTGCAGACAATTCAATTTATAAGAATACAATCTGTAATGTTTTGAATTAATCTAATATACTTATAAGAATTTCTTCTTTTTTTCTCTCTCTCATTCTCTCTCTCTTTCTCTCTCATTTTCTCTCTCATTTTGCTCTCTCATTCTCTCTTTTATTCCCACTCTCTCATTTTTTCTCTCGCATTCTTTCTCTAACTCTTTTTTTCTCCCTCTCTTTCTTTCTCTTTTCTGTTTCTCTTTTATTCCCCCTGTCTCATTCTTTCTCTCTTTTATTCCCTCTCTCATTTTTTCTCTCGCATTCTTTCTCTAACCCTTTTTTTTCTTTCTCTCTCTTTTTTTCTCTCTCTCTCTCTCTTATTCCCTCTCTCATTCTTTCCCTCTCCCTTCTTTTTAAAATTACTGTTTTTTAACAAATTTAAACTCTGATGTATATGTTCATGAAGAAAACATTTAGTTGTTAAACCGGATCCCGAAGCAAAGGGTTACTGATTTTAAATTTGGGCGCAAAACAAAATTTATATTTAAGAGCGTATCTGAAATTACTTGAAAACTACTTTTCACAAAATCCTGAACCATTGAACGAGTGCGAGATTCGATCGCTCATCGTGCACGCTACATTCTCTTCCAGATTGTATCATTCTATAAAATACGATACACCATTAAACCAATTTACAAGCAGAATCTTCAAAATCAGTGAAAATTTGACACAGTAGATAACAGAAGGGGAAGGGAAGCTGATTGTGAATGCTGGAACAGGAGCCTTATTCTTCCAAACTTAATTTACATAAAACCCATTTTAAAGGAATATATTCAAGAAAACTTTTAAATTGATTTCAGTGTCCCAATCATTTGATTGGTCAGTTACTAAAAATTAATCTTCAATTTCGTTTAACTGTATACCTTAAACTCTGGATTTTATCGAAATTTAGTTTTCGCGAATAAAGGTATTGACAGGGAAACAAAACTAAATTTAAAATCGATTTTAGTTATGACTTGAACACTAAAATTATCTAAAGTCAAATATACAATAAAAACCCCAACACTGCAAGCTTGTAGTTACTGCCTTAACTTTAAAAGTGGGCTTAGAAATTATGACGTCTTGCACATAAACGTCTTGATCAGATAGATAGATATATGTACCTAAATAACGGAACACAATATATTAAGGGATACATTTCCGGGTATATCTATAACCCTGAATATAGCTTTAAACTTGAATATATTTAAGAATATATTTACCTTCTAGTTGATATATCCACAACAGGATTTGATACAGCGCAGGAAAAATAAACATCAATCGCAACAAAACACAAGTGCTGGTAGAGATTTTTTAAGAGTTACGGTAGAATTCAATTTAAAACCAATTAATTATTGAAACACAATACATTTAATGTTTATTCATTTTGCTTATTTTTCTTTGTAAAGTTAACTTATTTTATTAACAAAAACTGTACTGTTCGTCTTATATCAATAGCCTCCGAGTTCTTGTTTCTTTTGATCGCATTTTGTTTCATTTCTTTGTTAAGGCGGACCATAGAACAGAACGAACAAAATATTCTTTCAATAACTGTTCCAAGTTGCACAATTTCTGAAAGTTCCAAAGAAGCTGATAAATTTAACAAATAAGATGTAAAATATCCAATGTCAATGGCACAACTTTCGTCCATGAAATAAAATTATTCAACGCGTGTAACTGTAAGTCCAAAGTTAACAAAGCTTAGCTTAATAAACGTCTTCGGTTATTTTCATTTTACTTACTTGAAGTCACCAACTTCTACAAAACTATCTCCTATAGCTATGTTCATATCGTATAACTTCGTAGCTCAAAATTGACGGATAACATGCTTCATACACAATTTGTTCTCTTTATGAAATATTAATACTGGAGCTATAACCACTACAGTGTTTTAATAACCTCCATCAGTGAACTAAATGTAGAACAATAAAACTGGTGTAAAACCTGGCAGAACACCGTACGTAAATTGTAAACTGGCAATGAAAGTGGCAAGAACTAATAAAGATGTGTTATTTAACTATTCTCCAGTCCACTGAAGACCAGTTATCTAAAGTTTGCTGACTGTAAAACATTCTCGACGATATCCCGTCTTCAATTCCAGGCTATCCATTGATTATATTTTTATAATAGAATAATACCTTACCACTGATAACACATTAGCCGTGGTTTTATAGGCACCAGGGTTGAAACACCACCGTTCTGGCACGGCCCTTAATCACCAGTAATGGTCCTGTAACGACCTTAAACCGATATAGACGTTCCTGGAAGTCTGTGATATACGCGACCATTGGAATTACCTTCAAATATTGGTTTTTTGGACAATTTTCTGTTGCTACGCATCTTGGACAGTTCTTGAAGCCAACCATGTAAAGTTGAGATGCTTGATACCTTTAATTGTCTTATATAACAGTACAATTTATTGGAGTGTAAAAGCCAATCGCGAAGTAAACTTTTTGTAGCTTCGCATCTAAAATAACTTGGTCCATTCTGAAAGCCGAACATGTGTAATTCGGACACTTGATGCATGCCATGATCTAAGGTATATAAGCTAATCGCCAAGTACTAAAAAGTATAATTAAATATGATTTTTCTGGTAGAGTAAAGACGACTATTACTAAGGTAAAAACAAACTCTGAAAATATACTGCTATTATCATAAACTAGCATGTACGAAATGTAACCATCTGTCGTATATTACGACTACAAATTTCGATTCGAATTTTGGAATTTTCGGAACACTATTAAATTATTGAACCTAGGATTTTTGTATATGTCAATTTTCTAAAGACTAGACTTAGAAGGTTAAACATTTGTAAATAATCGCCAACTGTAGCTTAATTATAACTACCTTTCAAAGCATTAACATATTTCGCATGAGGAAAAACGTATTAAATGGCAATATCTAATATATATCTGAGAATATACAGCCCGTATATCGGGATATGTATCGTATCACAACCCTTATATAGCGATACGTATCGTATCACAACCCTTATATCGCGATATGTATCGGATCGTATCCATTATATCACGATACGTATCGTATCACAACCCTTATATCGCGATATGTATCGTTACGCATCTCTTGTTTCGTGATACGTATCGTACAACAATACTTATATCACGATACGTATCGTATCACAACCCTTATATTGCGATACATATCGTATAGCATCCCTTATTACGCGATACTTATCGTATCACAACCCTTATATCACGATACGTATCGTATCACAACCCTTATATTGCGTTACGTATCGTGTCACAAACCTTATATCACGATACGTATCGTATTACGACCCTTATATCGCGATATGTATCCTATCACAAACCTTATATCACGATACGTATCGTATCGTATCATGACCCTTATATCGCAATATTGATCGTATCACAGCCCTTCTCTTATATATAAAATCAGGGTGGTTATCAAGCCAATCTGATTGTGCTACTTGGTGCCCCTGTTTCAGATATTTTTGGTCTACACAAAAACCAAATCTAGGTCATTTGATTGCTAATAGTTGTAATTTGAAACACTTGCAGAATTTTTATTTCCTCTTGTTTCCTGATTGTGGAAATCTTACAAAATGTTCTGAATCTAGGACACTAATGAAATGAAGAACTTAAACTTCTACAAAAACAGAAATATTCCAACTGTTTTTAGATCAGTTCAGATTTCGTGTTGAACTCGTGTAAAAGTATAGTTACATAATATACAAGTCTTCTATTGTAAAAGTCATGTTTCGCCATTCACGGGATGTGATTTGTGTCTTGAAATATATGTAAATAGTCTACATAAGTACTAGAAATGTACGAAAATCGCAAAACTCTTTCAAAAAAAACACAAACTATTCGATTTATATTTATATCTATCTATATATTGAGTCTCCAAAAATTTTAAATTGACACACAAATTATACAACATACTGAAAGGGTTAACCCCTTTTCCAGTATTGAACTACCCAGTACAGTGCCTGGTATATCACCCCTTTTTAACCACTGAACCTAAAATCGATGAACATGAAAAACATAAACAGCTTTGTGCAGATCTAGTCGAAAAGGGGGCACTTATGCTTAATACAACTATCAACTGAAAGTAGAAATCCGGATACCTTTAAGGTTGATATGAAATAAATAAACAGGAAGTTGTCTTACAAATGCTCATTCTGAGGTTTTATTTCTCATAAATCCGTAAGACATCAGAAAAAGCTACGTGTTGAATTTTGGAATACAGTAGAATTCGGACGTCCATTTAACAGGTTGGTGATAACCCCGGAAAACTCCACTACGCTATTTACTGTGAACGTATTATTTATTATGTAAAATTACCTCTTTTTTTTGCAAAATGTGTATTACATTGGGCAGATCATAATAAAAACGATTGAAGTCATTTCGTTTAAACGTAATGATCATTTTCTATTTCTGTTTGCTTTTGGTACATATTTCAAAATCTTGACATAAGGTTTAATAGATTCAGGAATGATTCCAATTTTGTCCTTGCTGATATCTTAAAATAAACTTTCCCTATTAACCTCCGGTATTTCTGCACATTAACCAAACCTGTTTGAATTGACAACTATTTAATTGCATGAAGCCAATTGACAGAATCGTATCATACAATTCATTAGAGATAAAACCTTTGGGCAACAGTTCACCAGGTCTAGAAGACATTTTGAAACAACGACCAATCTTAATAAGTTTCCTTTTTTCAATTACATATTTTAGATCCGCTCAGTCACTCATTTTTGTGCTGTTACGTACTTTTAAAAATGCTGACGTATAGGAACCTATTAGGAGATAGTTAAACTCTTAAGTATCCTGCACAATAAAAAGGGTGCGATACAATATGTATCGCGAAATAAGTGATATGATACGATACTTATTGCAATATAAGGGCTGCGATACGATACGTATCGCGATAAAATGTTTTCGATAAAATACGTATCTCGATATAAGAGTTGCGATACGATACGTGTTGCGAAATAGGGCGATACAATACGTATCGCGATATAAGGCCTATGATACGATAAGTATCGTGATATAAATATCTGTGATACGATACGTATCTCGATATAAGTGATGTGATACGATACGTATCCCGATATAAGGGTTGCGATACGATACGTGTCACGATTTAAGAGATGTGATACGATACGTATCTTGAAATAAGGGTTGCGATACGATACGTGTCGCGAAATTAGGCGATACAATACGTATCGCGATATAAGTGCTGTGATACAATACGTATCGCGATATAAGGGCTGTGATACCATAAGTATCATGATATACAGGCTGCGATAAAATACTATATAAGTGATGTGATACGATACGTATCCCAATATAAGAGTTGCAACACGATACGTGTCACGAAATAAAGCGATACGATACGCATCCCGATGTACGGGCTGTCATCTAACTTGCTGTATTTTCTCAGACGATTGTATAATACATAATATCAGTATAAGTAATAGTAATATGTTGCCGAAAGGCTTACTGTAACCACGTTAACGTTTCACGAATTGGACTTTCTGAATCGTCAAGCATCGATACGCGACCAGATAATACGATACGCCTCTCGTTACATGTCATATCGCGATGCATCGATTCATCGGTATATCATCAAACCATGATATATTCTTCAACTCTCCGTTTCATTGGTGAAAAATCTAGTCCGTCTTCGATGCATAAAAAATGCATTAAAGGGTTGGAGACTAGATTATATTTAGAAAATTAGATACCAGGTATTTGATTGTAACAAATTCTCCATAAAAAAGTCGTATAATAGTCCTAATTATAGCAATTACCGTCTATTAGCCATTTAGAAATATGTGTTAAAAGTTAACTTTAATCGGCAATTAAGTGTGCTTTTAGATTTACCAATAAATGGCATCCGATTCAGAGAACATTTTCACAGGTAAATTCTCTTCAATTTTCAGGTCTACGTGATTCCATGAAGAAAAATTCTTTTTTTTTATTGACAAAAGTAAAAGTGCACAATAGATTAGTATAGATTATTTTGGTAGACAAGTAAGCGTATTAGAGTCAGTAAGTTTCCAGTACTAACAGTAGACTTGGTTATTTTTCGAGTGCAAACAGCATGAATATAAGCTTAATGTATGATGAGACACCATGAGTACGTTGGGGGAAAAATGGAAGTCCATCCTAGGGGCATGACTCGTGTCCACATATTTCTTGCATCGTCTCGGTTGACCATACATGAACAGCAGTAGCCACTATGTATCAGGCAGCATTCATAAACTATGGCTCCGCTTCACCGGCAATCTTATATTTTGTACTTACTATTTGTAATGCTTGTCGAAGGAACATCCTCAAAATTTAGTTTTGAGCAAATTTGATTTCACCCCCCACCCTCCTCTTTTGATGGATGGTATGAATTGTACAAATTGTTCATTTTGCACGCTTAGCAAATCCCATCATTTTCCCATATCAGCCTTCTAGAGCATTTTCTAAGAAAAGTGAATCATGAAACGAAGGACAAATATTGAAAGTATTGTGACACTTCCATCTTGTTTAAAAAATGATAAAAGAGGTTTTGTATGAGTGTTTACCCATGACCAGACGTATATGTTCTGCTGCAGGCTAAGACTCGATTTCTATGGACTTTTAAAACAGTTATTGGATGATCGTATAATCGGCGGGTTCCCTGCGGTGGAAGATGGCCGTCATGTTTCTATAAGACAGTATAGAAGATATTGGACTAGAATCTGATATTGCCTGAAAGTTAATATTGAACCATGAACTAGAAAGGTTTTATTATGTGAAAGAAACAGCTGGTCCATCTTGTGAAAGTGAAAGAAAAGTAGGTGTTGTATTTCGTCTGATCAATTGCTGATCGTTCTTGTGGTTAAAAGGTTAATCCGCATTCGGTCAGTACAGCTTCAATTTACCACGTTTGTAGACCGTGATAGTATTACTGGTTTCTAAATAATTCCGATTCAGATTAGCTATTATGGAGGAAAGGTTGGGTATTTTTGCTGTCGGTCAGTCAAGCAAAGTTTCTAAGACTATATTATTGCAGTATAGGTTTTAAGTCTAACGCACCTACCGGAAATAAGAGAATGCTTAACATTTAAGAAATGAAACAAAACTATTTGGAGGATTTATTCTCAATATCATGGAATCATAATTATTTTAAAAATGAAACGAAACGGGGGGTATTTGTGCCCTTTCTCCATGGTACCCAGTGGACTGAAAATATGCAATGCTATACCATGTCCTTGTATATTAGGCTTTTTTCTGTAAAATGATAAGTTTATCATTGTTATGATAACTCATTTTCTAGATTCTTATGAACGAATATCGTAGCCCAAATAACAAACTAATACTTTGATTGTACAACAAGTTGTTTTATAAGTTGAGATGATGGTTTCTATTCTGTTGTGTTGACACGTCCAGTAAATCCTCTTCAATCGCTAAAATATTTAGGAATCTACCAAAGTGTATTGATTATATGTTATTCCATTCACCATAGACTGGGTCTTGTAACAGCTGCTTTAAATCTCACTATAGACCACTTACAAACTCAGTTTTAATATCGACTTCCACATTTTCAAATGGCCCAATTCCCCAAGTTTATATTCGACCACTTATATCAAATTCATGGGAGATTTAAGTATAGAATTGCGTATTACTTAGGGTTTACAGATTATGCTAGGATAGGAAGACGTACCCCTATTATTTGCAGCAGTCAATTAGCCACAGTCCAGATATTTGCCCAAAACTAGTAAAAACCGTATCAGTATTTCCTAGTGATATATATTTGAAATTCAGATACCTGTGGTAAAATCTTAAAAGTTACTTTGTTTAGCCACCAAAAATCTTACTTAATAGATTTCTGTAAGTAAAGAAAGTTCCTTAAATTGTTTGTAGTGATGGTATTGTGATTTTCAGGGCAATTTTAAAAAATAATTCAAACCCTATCTTCAGCTATGTGTTAAACTTTTCAGAATTGGAATAGCACTTTCTTCACAAGTAACAAAGTGTAACCTATAACTTTGTGATATTGGTAGACAGTGTCCTCCCAAACAAGTAAGTATTTGTAGACAAACTTGTGTCTAATGTTTATTCTGAAAAGTGAATAGGATAGATGAGCTCTACCAGCATGGAAAGCATATATCAACATTACTTGATCCTGAAAGAAAGAAAAGATCTAAGACTAATTCATTCGATTTAAAGAGATAGTATCCGTTTTTTATTTTTAATTGTATGTGTATCGGGGACAGTCAATTTGCACCATTCCAATTATCAATCATACATCTCTAGTTCAGGCAATTCCACTAAAACTAAGTGTTTGATAACGCTACTAACTGCGAAAAACGTTTGTTCCACATAGATCTTTCTCGATACAATATTGAAAGAAACCTCTTTACAATCCCTTTAAAAATACACAATACAAAGGTTCTAAGCTTCAACTCTATCTTGAATGGTTGCAGCAATGAAATCCTCTTAGCCTTAAGTGATTCTTTATTTCAGAAACCGTCTTAGTGGACAGTGTGTGGAATTTGATAATTAATAATTTGGCAAAGTAAATAAGAGACATAGAAATTCTAACTCTGTCTTAGATTTCCTTGTGATTGTTGAAATTGGTTGCTCATTCAACACTGTTTCGAGTTGCTACACAAAATCGAATGTTCAACATCTAAAGAACACATATCAGATTAAATACAGATTAAGATTCGAATAGAAGAAAAGTGTCGTCTGATGCACGGGGTTATGTCAATGATTGGTTTATTAAAAGGGTGAATGAAAGAATCACCTGATGGCATCTGGGAGACCCTGGTGACGAAAAAAAATCGCACTTGTCGCCAAATCGCACTATACTGAGAACCTAATAAATGGAAACCACCACACAGTATTCACTTGGGAAGTAGTTCCCTCTACATAAAGTGGTCATCGAGCTTCAGTGAGTTATACGCTTCTTCTCTAATCTGCGGCTTAGTGAGTTAGACGATTGCTGTCAATCCTGGAGTTGCAGGGTTCAAATCCAGAAGAAGTCAAGATATACTGAACACTTCTCGCGGTGGCTCAGCGAGTTATACGCTTGCTCTCTATTCTAAAGGACCAGTGTTCAATTCCAGAATAGGTCAAGATATATAACTATACACTTCTCGTGGTGGCTCTGTAAGTTATACGATTGCTCTGAAGTTCCAAGCTTCGAATCCACCAGATATACCTATACTCTTCTTGCTGTGGCTCAGCGAGGTATTGGCTTGTTCTTTAATCCGGAGTTGTCCAGGGTTCAATTCAAGCATAGAACAGGTTATATATCTGTACACGGTTGCTCAGTGAGTTAGACGATTGCTGTCAATCCTGAAGTTCTAGGGTTCAATACTGGCGAAGGTCAAGATATACCTGTAATCTTCTCGCGGTGGTCTTGTGAGTTAGACGATTAGTCTCCGATCTGAAATTCCAAGGTCCTATCTCAGTATAGGTCAAGATATATCTCTAGACATTCCCTCTATATAAAGATTTAATTATCATCATTCAACAAACAGTTTCTGTTTGTGTCTTGTCTATCAATAAGTATACTATATTCAAATATTCCATTTCCTATTCCTGTTGATCACCTCTCTTCAGTCATGTCAGTTTCCTCTGTTTTAAAATAGAATTTTGATTAAAACAATGTAGAAAATTGGCTACACATTGGCGTGTATAGGCTGCTTGGGGCCAGGGACACAAAGAACCACAGCTGAATGGCTATGCCACATCCCTTATTACTCATTCTTTAAATT
This sequence comes from Nipponacmea schrenckii, assembly GCA_030562195.1. Classification (NCBI taxonomy): domain Eukaryota; kingdom Metazoa; phylum Mollusca; class Gastropoda; family Lottiidae; genus Nipponacmea; species Nipponacmea schrenckii. The sequence goes on from CM060199.1 coordinate 4,025,268, forward strand.
TATCATGCTTTCTTAAATGTCTTTTTATTGCCTTTTACAATTCCGTTTTCGACAAATTTCAAGGGAGATAACTTGTACCAAAATTTATGTTGTGTGTACGCCTAAGCTATATTGTTGATACGATTTTCTATGTTAATTGTTTCTGTTAGATATATACATAGACTCAAATGTTCTGATATTTGAGTAACTCAATATAACTGATTATCTGAATCTACATAGGGGTTTGCTATTAATGCTATTACACCAATTTTCCAGTCAGTTATACAGCCCGGAGGGACTGACATGGAAAAGCGACCAATCGTTGAGATGAGACAATAAATCGAGGCCCTGTGAGCTACAGAACCCTCGATAGCTGGGAATCGCAAAAAGAGTAGACTAATGCCGCTGTCTTGCTAAAATTGTTCTCATTGCACCATGCCCGACTTTATTAACCCATTAGATGCAGCTGATTAGGACGTAAAACTCCATTTCATTTCATGACTGGTACTGAATATTGATATGTGCCATACACTTATGTATATTATACATGTACATGTACACTTATATACATGTACACTTTGTACATTATTGGTACTATTATCTATTCTATATAGAGTCTAGCTACATATTCTGTACTGAATATGGATATGTGCCATACACTTATGTACATTATACATGTACACTTATATACATGTACACTTATATACATTATTGGTACTATTATCTATTCTATATAGAGTCTAGCTACATATTCTGTACTGAATATTGATATGTGCTATACACTTATGTATATTATGTACACTTATACACATTATTGGTACTATTATCTGTTCTATGTAGAGTCGAGTCGAGTTACATATTCTGAACTGAATATTTATATGTGCTATTTATGTGTATGTGTTATATATTAATGGTATTATTAGATGTTCTACATATTCTGTACTGAATTGCTTATGCTTGTTGGTTGATTATCACTTTATCAGCCATGTATTTAATCCCGGCTTGTAAATATCCCCAGGTTGACTCCTTTCAGTGAACTATTAACAACACGGGAACATTATCCAGATAGACGGAAATTCGGTCAACTGTCAACAGCCCAAGGTTCCAACAACTTCCAGTCTTTTATTACTTGGAGAGTGCTAATATCTCCAGGAACTTGGTCGATATCAGTAGACTGGAACATCAACAGAAATTCCCAAGCAGTCGATTTATGATCTGATAACTCCCAGTTTACTTTTAACACGAAAATTGCGTATCTAGAAATCACAGAGTCATTGAAAATCTCTCACTATTAAAATGATTTAATAGTGGATGGAGCTAACTCCAACCTGAATGCTTGTATCAACATGCCAATGCTTATGTCTGTGCTTTCGTAAAAACGTTTAACCGCATTCCCTTCACCCAAAGAAACGTCACTGACACTGACAATACTGTTATTCAATAATATGATGGATATGTGAAAGCGCTGTTAACTCGATTTGAAATTAGGACACTCAACTTCATTGTATTCAACGGCATAAATAGTGTCTTTTGGAAACAAACTAACATAGAGTTATGCGTCTTGTGTCCTGATTGGACGAAGATGGTGAAAACCGACAGTCAACGAAAAGGGAATTCACCCCCCCCTGGTATAAAATTATACCGTCAGTACTCTTAAATTTTTTAATCAAATTGAAACTTCGGATTGGTCAAATTTTGGTTTTTGTACGTTGAACTTCTAATTCAAAGCGACCCAGTAAAAAGCTCCTGAAGTTTAGTCAAAGACCATATAAATAATTTATGGTCTTTGGTTTAGTCCTGTAACTCAACCAAGCTATCGATGTATAGTTATAAGCATATTTTTACATAGCGTATATTATATATTCATATATAATCATTTATAATTCAATTTGATGAATTCTTCCGCTTCGTGAACATTAAAGGGACTGTAAAGAGCTTCTCTATCGAAAACACGGATATGATCAATTGGAGTCTGTGGTTCCTGAAATTCCATTAAAATTAAGGGTTTGATGGCATCACTTATCGAAATATAATGCTTGTGTCGCATAAGGCCTTTCCGATTAGTGCCACCATTGTGCCAAACACTTAGTATTGGGTTGCAGGAATCACAGACGTCCGATTATAAATTGGCAAAAGTGACCAGTGTCAATAGAAAACCTCTTTACAATCCCTTTCTGCCAACAGGGCGATATTAAGAAAATATCATTTTCGGGTAGAGGGGCACTGTTACAGTGATGTCTCATCAGATCAAGATTGAGTCAAATTATAGGAATTATAGAACAGTGAGTGTTATTTTTGAATAACAGATTACTCGATATCTGTAAAGATGAAAAATACAGATTTATTGTATTTATCAATATATTGTGTGGTCGACCATAAAATTAGTAAATCCTCCTTTATCATTTTTTTAATGGAAGTGTTTGATTTTGAAGGACTGGTCTACGTGCTTGACTTAAGCCAGTCTTGGTTCTCTTTAAAATTGAATGAATGTGTGTTTAATTAGGTATCTTTATCTACACCTGGCACTGAAACAAAATCCATTACCAGATGCATACAGAGTATAGACAATTGAACAAATCTGATAACGTTATCATATTATAAAGAAGTGATTTTTGGTTATTGTTTGCATATTAAGTGAATTGTACTAACAATTAAAAAGAGCTGTTGGCTGTCCAAACCTGAAATATTGTCTATAAAAATGGTCACTCTTTCAATAGGATTGTGTAAACAAAATTTTCATAAGAGTGGTTACAGAGTATAGACGAATTGAACTAAATTCTGTAATAAAAGTGGTACGACTGTTAAGAGGATTGTGGTAACTATTCACAACGAGTGGTAATTTTCAATAAAAGTGGTACGACTATTAAGAGGATGTGGTAACTATCATGACGGGTGGTAATTGTCAATAAAAGTGGTACGACTGTTAAGAGGATTGTGGTAACTATTCACGACGAGTGGTAAATTTCAATAAAAGTGGTACGACTGTTAATAGGATTGTGGTAACTATCACAACGAGTGGTAATTTTCAATAAAAGTGGTACGACTTTAAGAGGATTGTGGTAACTATCAGACGAGTGGTAACTTTCAATAAAAGTGGTACGACTGTTAAGAGGATTGTGGTAACTATCACGACGAGTGGTAATTGTCAATAAAAGTGGTCGACTGTTAAGAGGATTGTGGTAACTATCACGACGAGTGGTAATTTCAATAAAAGTGGTACGACTGTTAAGAGGATTGTGGTATCTATCACGACGAGTGGTAACTGTCAATTAAAGTGGTGCGACTATTAAGAGGATTGTGGTATCTATCACGACGAGTGGTAACTGTCAATTAAAGTGGTACGACTGTTAAGAGGATTGTGGTATCTATCACGACGGGTGGTAATTGTCAATAAAAGTGGTACGACTGTTAAGAGGATTGTGGTACTATCTACGACGGGTGGTAACTGTCAATAAAAGTGGTGCGACTATTAAGAGGATTGTGGTATCTATCACGACGAGTGGTAACTGTCAATAAAATTGGTACGACTGTTAAGAGGATTGTGGTTACTATCACGACGGGTGGTAATTGTCAATAAAAGTGGTACGACTGTTAAGAGGATTATGGTAACTAATACGACGGGTGGTTACTGTCAATAAAAGTGGTGCGACTATTAAGAGGATTGTGGTAACTATTATGACGGGTGGTAAATGTCAATAAAAGTGGTACGACTTTTAGAAATTGTTCAGAGAATCATGTCCTATCTGAAAAGAGTGTTCTTTAACAACACGTGTGCTTCACTTCGAAACATCATTATGTTTCTGAAAGGAAAGGGTAGGTGTTTGTATTAGTCCAAAATTCATGTAGTTTACATTGATCCATAGGTTAACCATGTGAGTCACTTGTCCGCTTATACCGTTAAAATTAGGCGTTTTATCACGTCACTTTCGCCAACGCTTTATTGAGATATATTTAAGGACGTTTGCGATAGTGACGTTGTTGCAAAATGGCTATAATCAGACACCCAAACTATGGCCCAATGGTTCTGTTTCACAAGATTTTCAGGTCTATAATCAAACTAGAAAGTTGATGGTCATTTATCTTATAGAGCGAGTTAGGAATGTAGAATATAACCGCGAGGTTTCTAATTAGTACAATATACGTGACTAATGAATTGTTTGAGCGACTATCAATTAAGTCTATAAGAGGAACTAAATCAATTATTTTACCTCTTGAATAACTTTCAAAAATTACACTAAAAGTACATTTCTAATATCAAAGAGGCATTCTGCTTTTGTTTTATGGTTATTTTTTTAAAATTCAGTTTGGTAGGCATAAGAAAAACTTCCGAAAGGAGTTTAGCGAAAAACGTGTATAAAATTGCAGAGAAATATTAAATTATCTCTGTCTGTTTAAGCCAAACACCAAAACTAGGTCAAACTGCTTGATTAACAATTAATGCGCTCTGATTTTAATTAACTCGTTTAAAAACTGTTATATAGTGTTTATTATGTATACAAGGTTGGTTATTACGTATTTCGACTTTGTCGAAAACGTATTGTAATCGTTCGGATTATTTTATTTTTTTTTTTTTTTTTTTTTTTTTGTAATTCTTGGATGAGTTTGCAGACAAACTGGTAAAAGGTGCAGAAATTCTAAATCTACAGTTGATCTTAGAATGATTTCTATTATCAAATAAAACAAAACCGGAAGTTCTATCTCTGACAGGAAGTGAGAACCGGAAGTTCAGGTTTTTTTGCTTTAGCAAGTTTATTTTCAGTTCGATTTTGACCGGATTTTCAGATTTGAAAACTTCAATGTATTTGTCAACTAACAATTATAGGTTTTATGCAATTAGGCTAAATATTTTACCCACGATTTGCAATTCAATATTCAAGGGTCATCGGCAAAAATTTCAGACCGTGATTTCTCCTTTAATATAAATGGTAAAATTTTGAAACTTTACCAGTTGATAGGCGATATGTTTATAATTTTTGAAAAAATGTGAAAATAAAAATTCCACTTCCGGTTTAGCCTCAAATGACGTAATTACGTAACTTCCGGTCTATAACTGCTAGGTGAAAAGTGAAAACTGTTTTATAAATAACTTGTCAATAGTAATTGATTTGACCTAAATAATTAGGTCAAGCTGCCATATCGGCCGCCATTTTGAATTTTCGTTACAATTCTTAAATCCGAAATTCAGACACTACTGATAGACCGATTTTGATGAAATTTAGCACATAGATACAATGGATCATTATCTACCTTTTCTTGGAGACCGATTTTCGAATTTCGTATTTTCTTTCGAATTATTTAAATTTCGATTTTTTCAAAATTAGGTCACTTTAACGGGTACGGAAGGTGTGACCCACTTAATCTATGACCTTGAAAATTAGGTCAAATAATATTCAATATATTGTCTACAAGTAGATATTTTTTAATTTGGCTTACTTAAAAAATTCATAGAGTTAAGTGTACTTAAAGACAGCAAAAATTGATAATTTTCATATTTTCGCCATCATTAACCGTTACGGAAGGTGTGACCTAATTATTTTATGACTTTGAAAACTAGGTCAAATGATATTCAATATATTGTCTAGATGTAGGTAATTGCAAATTTAGCCTACATAATATTTTAAGGCTCTCGAAATACGTTCATAATTGTAAGCAATTCTAGTTCTAGAAATTGTTTGCGTTATACTTTACTCTACTCTACTTTTACTGCCCCTAAGGGAATAACCTTTGAAAAATAAAGTGAACCTTCAGTTAAATAATAAAGGTCTACTTGCAAAGGACTCTTTGTAGCTTGATCAACTGCATGGTTGTTGATTTGATCGCTCCAGTCGATTCTCAATTCTTCTAGTTGTTCTCGGTTAATTCTAGGTGTTCTCAGATTACCCAGTTGTTCCCAAATTCTACCAAATTCTCAGATTCCCACTAGATGTTCTCAAATTCCCCAGTTGCTCTCAGATTTCTCCCAAATTCTCAGATTCCCACTAGTTTTTCTCAGATTCCCCAGTTGCTCTCAGACTTTCCCTAGTTGTTGTTAGATTGCCACTAGTTGTTCTCAGATTCCCTAGTTGTTCTCAGATTCCCCAGTTGCTCTCAGATTTCTCCCCCATTCTCAGATTCCCTAGTTGTTCTCAGATTCCCCAGTTGCTCTCAGACTTTCCCTAGTTGTTGTTAGATTGCCACTAGTTGTTCTCAGATTCCCTAGATGTTCTCAAATTCCCCAGTTGCTCTCAGATTTCTCCCAAATTCTCAGATTCCCACTAGTTTTTCTCAGATTCCCCAGTTGCTCTCAGACTTTCCCTAGTTGTTGTTAGATTGCCACTAGTTGTTCTCAGATTTTCCCTAGTTGTTCCTAGATTGCCCCTACTTGTTCGCAGATTATCCATAGTTGTTCTCAGATTCCCTAGTTGCTCTCAGACTTTCCCTAGTTGTTCTCAGATTCCCTAGTTGCTCTCAGATTTTCCCCAGTTGCTCTCAGATTTTCCCCAGTTGCTCTCAGTTGCTCTAAGATTCTTCCTTGCTGTTCTCTGATTCCCCAGTTACTCTCATAATTTCCCAGTTGCCTGGTCGACCAGAACCCACTTTAAAATGTGAAACAATATTACTTTCAGCGTTTGGTGCAGTGTGCTTTCTGATTTTCATATACATTGTGAAGAAAAACCATCCACCAAATACAGTCTGCTTGTGTATTCGCTTCCATCACCGATTAGGCAACCAACTATATATGTTTGCCTCCGCATACAGCCTTGCCAAAGGCAAAGGAATGAATCTGTGCATTTATGGGAGCGCAACAAATTTAACGTCTGTATTTAAAATTCCCGAAATCTTTGAGTCAAGGAGCAGTCAGTGTGAGAGCTTCAACAACACCGTGAAAGAAACTGGTTGCAGCAAACTAACTCAAGAGATACTCAATCTTCCAGCAAACGAATCCGTCTTTGTTTCTGGTTACCTTCAAAACTATAAATATTTTGAGAAACATAGGAATGATATCATGAGGTTTTTATCGTTTCGTGATCATATTTTACACACTGCGAGGACCAAACTGAAAATGTTGCTTACAGGACGATTCCCCGTTAAAAAGGAAAGTGAATTATTTCATCATACGTTTGTTGGTGTCCATATCAGAAGGGGAGACTACTTGAAAAATACCACCAAAGCCGCTGGCTACAGAGTGGCACCAAAAGAATATTTATATAAGGCGATGAATTACATGCGGACTCTCTACTTTGACGTTTTATTCATTGTTTGTTCCCAGGATGTCAAGTGGAGTAACGAAATTTTCAGTGAGCAGTCGGATGTAGTCGTCGCTCCTATAGGATCAGTGGCTGTGGATATGGCCTTTTTAACCTTGATGAACCATACAATTATTACCGTTGGAACGTACGGATTCTGGTCTGCGTGGCTCAATCCACAGCATGGAACAGTAATATATTATAAAGACTTCGTTTCACCAAATAGTAATTATAGTACACAATTTGATCGGCCATATAATGATATATATTATCCTTATTGGATTGGTATGTAACACCGTGGGAACAATCAAAGACTCCGAGTGGTATATTCTCGACCTTGTCAGAAATAAACGCAATGTTAAGCTCTCTACCAAGTGTCATGTATCTGTGTATCCAGTTATGTTTGTATTTGTAAGGGGACGAGGTGTCAATGCTGGTATGGAATAATGACTTTGGTCTTGTCTAATATAGGCTAATACATCTTTATTAAATAGAATATAAACATAGTACATATTTACACATTTTAAAAGGTATTTCAAAACTTAATATGAGTTTCGAAGACAGTGATAGCATCGATTTTCACTATTCATATACTTCATTATCAGTCAGACAGTCATAAGGGCACCTTGCGAAATAAACAATTCGCGTTGTTAAGTCCAAAGAATTTGCGTTAAGATGCCCACAAATGGAGTTAAGAATTCATGTTAAAGAGATCAAGAATGGGACACAAAATAAATCGAACGGTTCTACTTCTTTTTCTTCTTTTTCTTGCCGCCCTTCTTCTTCCCTGCTTTCTTGCCAGATTTTTTGGAACCCGTTTTTGGACTCTTTGAAGATTTTCCTTTATCAGGACTTTTACTTCTGCTATTCTTTGAATCTTTCTTTCCGTCTTTCTTATTTGGTTTACCATCAACTTCATCTGGTTGATTGATGACGAATTCTACTTTCTGTCCTTGACAATTGACCTTCAAATAGACCAAATAGAATAATCCTATTTCGCCCTCTATTACATATTATGTTCTATAATATTTCTATATTTCCTTGTCAGTGATGCAGGTCGGAGGGACTGGCATGAAAAAAGCTTCTAGTCGTTCGGATGGGACAATAAACCGAGGCCCCGTGTACTACAGGCTGTGCACGTTAAAGATGCCTCGACAGTTGGAAATCGCAAAAAGAGAAGGCTAATGCCGCTGTACTGGCAAAATTTTCTTACTTGAGCACTACATGGCGTTTACCGTCTTCATTAGCAGAAGAGAAGGACGTAAAACTTCTTTCATTTAATTTCATTTCCTATATTTAAGCATAATGAGAAAAATATCGAATCTACATCCTATTTCTTAGCCTACCTGATTACATTTCCTACATTTCGTCTCGTCAAACATCTTGCCGGTAAATTCTCCTTTCAAACATTCTTTACAAAATCTTGTCCCACACCATTTACACATAAATGTCTGAAAACAACCGAAAAAAGAATATTCAACGCAATGGTCATACTTTTTGGTCTATGAAAATAATCAACTCTTTATTTTACATCGGTCAGAATTAGGTCCTATATACAAGTACGTGGTCCTAATCTATGTCGTTTTGTGCACGTATTGTCTCCCCGAAAAGAAAGGATTTTCCTTTGAAATATTTTTCATAACTGAAATTAACACCGTATTCCATTGCCCCTTTCGGATAAATACTTTGCCCTTGGCACAATCAAGTCTGGATAGCACCTACTTGGTCTTGGTGTAGTGCACCAGGCCATAAGATATCATGTATTTTAATTAGATTTGTCATATAGAGTTCATACTATTACTGCTATTCACCAAACCCTATTTAAAGCCCTTTATACATTACAATAAGATAGACGTGTACAAGCCGTGGTAGAAATATAAACATAATATTATTCTTAGATAGTGACTTTTATTAATTGGAGTGGCCGAGTTGGGGTCATTTTATGTAATTGTCAAGCGTTCACAGCGGGCAAAAGCCAGGGGAAGGGGGAAAAGCCAAACTAACCTCCTATCCGCGGGGGCATGCGCTCTCTTCTGGCCTCTCGTAAAACGCCTATGTTACTAGGTGGTAGTAAATGTCTAGTTGACGTCCTTGCCAGCCTATAGACTATTACTATCGTACTCACTGTGTTTGTCCCAGCACATCCCCACCGACACATGGTTAATCTGTTAATCTGCTGATATCCCTGAGATTATCCTGAAAATTACGTTGCTCACATAATCACCCAGCGTACTTCCTACACTTAAGGTGTTAGTAAGCCTTTTGACAGTTCCGCGTCGTTAGTTACAGCTGTTGTCAAGCAAGTATTGACATGCATTTACAATAAATTCAATCAAAGGGAAGCTACTATATTATATCAAATAACGGAACACAATAATATGGTAAATCCATTAACCTGCGAGTTGAATTCTTGGCCTAACGTTTCAACAATTTACATTCCGATCAGGTAGCCTATTTCACTTGGTCTTTATTCTAGAATACTAATATACAATCATATCTTCAAAAACCTGCTTATAGCATTACAATTACTACTAAACAAACACGTAAAACTACAGCAAATGTACAATTCGGTGTTCACCGTAGTTCCCGGGTCGCCCTTGCCATGCTTAGGGTTCTTACCAGTCGCTCCTACATATACAGCCTAACGAACGTCGTAGGATCGAGAAACGCGTTGTAGGGTCGTGTCAGAAAGTCGGGGGTAGTGACTAGGAGGCACCGAAGTAACTGTAGCAAATGTTACTGTTTTCATAAATTTTTGCCACGCCTGTCTACGCTTAACTAAGTTCATAATATGACGTGATATCATAAGATCATCTTGAAGGGTAATAGATATTATGCTAATAAGTTTTTGAATATCATTGGGAAAACTATGGAACTACGTAGCCTATGGTTTTTATGTTGAATTAAACACGAGTTTGAGTTTTTACCACTACTAAATAAGTCGAATATTTCAAATTCTATAACATTTCAACAACTTCTTCAAATTACATTAAAAGACTATAAATTGGCGTTAATTACGATTTGAAGGCTTTTTTTAAAAATTACTTATTTTGTCGAGGTAAAGATTCAAGGTTGCTGTGAACTAGGCCTACTTCCATTGTGTGTTATTACCATGTAAAAACCATATTTACGTAATTTCGCATCCATTGGGATCTGACGTTACAGAAGATGACGTCGTAAATTTGCAATCTCTGTAGCATGGCATTCAACGTCAGGCGATCACTTCCGGTTTGTTAAGTATAAAGATGTCAACTAAAAAGCTGGTGAAACTTTCAGTGAAAAGAAATGTTTCTAAACCTTGGCAAAAGCGGACATCATGCCAATGTGAGGATGATGGAAGCGAATTGTGTGAAGACGCTTTGGATAAATTAGTTCATAGAATAATTCTGTCAGCTTCCATGAACGAAAAAGACGGTGACAACTTTGGAATAGGTGAGTAGAATAGGTTAATGACGATTCCCTGTTTATAGGAATTTGTGTTTCATTTTATAATGATTATAATTATAACAGGCAAGGTAAAATCTTTATAAGACCTAGGTGAATATTAGTCCTCGCCTTTTCGAATTTAGACCTTTAAGATATAATTCAAAGGCAAAAAAAAACCCCCAAAAAATAACATTGTCTTGCAGCCGACGTTGACGACGGGAAACTGATACCAGTAGACTATCGCAATAAACCCAAAGTAAATGGTGTCAGACTGCAAGAAAAATACAACAAAGCCAGAAAAAATACAAATCGCAAGAAAGAATCTAGGAAATCGAAATGGGAGAAAAGCCAAGTTGATAATATGCCACGAGGCACAGTTCAGAAGGTTGATGGAAACAGATACGTCAATGTTCCGCTGGAAGTATATAGGTAAGGTCAGAATATACAACATGCTTGATTGAGAGCAAGGTAGGGGCGCAGATACATTGATGAAGGTGTTGGGATAGTAGCCCCTCTCCATATGCACGCTAGCGACAAAGGCCCAGAATATTTCCCAAAACAACGCATCCATTGAAACACCAAGTACCGGTACTCACATTTCAAGAATATATTTGATAAATTAGACTTGACTATCATTTTAATTATCATATTAGCCACAATAGGTGGTTGGGACCAGCCATATTGTATTCCCGTGGTCTCCATCGCAATCTGCGCGTATGACATTCTGTGATAAAAGATAAATATAACCAAAAGAAAAACCAATTGATTGTGGTAACACGCCCTCTTTGTAAAATACATGTACAACTCGCCCAATATGGTGCTGATGAAAGTAGAACGTAAAACTCCATTTTCGTTCATGTGAAATGAAACCAATAATCAAAAGCAATCTATTAATATCGTCGGTTACTAACTTTCAGGAGAATGGTGCAGGTGGAAATTGATGCTAAAATGAAGCAAGTACAAGAATATCATGATTTTCACCTGAAGAAACAAGAGAACATTCGACTGGAGGCATTAAGAGACGCCTTTTACTGGAAAGGTAAGGATTGGATTCACATGGAGAGCAGACAATACTATATAATAACATAATTAAAACATACACAGTTTGGAATGTGGTCGGATTTGTCTCTTAGTTCAGATGCGATGCAATTAGGGACATTGGTTCGGAATCGAATTGTGTAGTAGCCTAATTGTCTCTTGGTTCATTAACAAAAGAACCCATTATGGAAAGTACTAAATATCTTTGTTTAACAATGATAGCTTTGGTGTCCATAAACCAGTGCATGTTGCCCATAAATGTGACAGTTAGCAAATGTTAACCCGTACCCTGGCCGTGACTTTTTGTGACTATCTTTTAAAAGGCATACATTACGCGTCAGAATATCTTGGGGATTCAATATGCATGCTCAGATTGATCACCAATTAGCAGGAAATATAAGCTGTTGTGAAAAAAGTTATGAGACGGGTCAGATTTGTCCCAACAAATGGCGTTGTCAGTAATTTGAAAAGCCAGATCGCTGTTTTTTAATCCATATCAGTTTTATATGGCTGCAACCTGAAATTGTCCTGCACTAAATGCTCTCAATATTTCAGAGTATAGCCAGAATTTGGAAGCTAATCTGTCCGAAACGCTGGACGATCTACAAACTGTTCAAGAAGATTTTGAATACGCCTCTAAACGGGTAAAAACAAGTTTAATTCTCGGATCATTCTACCCATTACCATTTTTTTCCGGGGCATCTCTGTGGCTACGGGACTGCACTAACCACAAACAAAGTTTTTTTCCGAATGTCCCTTTTAATATCAAGGCGTTCTTTCATTACAGTTACAAATGTATGAATCGCACAAACCATCGGAGGGTGAAAAACTCTTCGAACCTTGGAAGAACGAGGCAGCCAGAACGGAAGTCGGCGAGTTTGAAGGAACGCAACAAAACCAGAAAGGTAATCGCAAAGGATCCAAAAGCCAGCAAAGTGCCCAGCCAACGGTGAGAGATATATCTGAATCGGCTCAACCGCCTACAGTTCATCCATCAGACCAAATTTCGAAATCGGATACTGATAATACTCATAATGTTCGATCATCGTCTTCAGCATCTCAACTAGGTGCTGAACCCATCAGACCAAAAACCTCCAAGCAACGAAGAAATAAAATATTACGTGGTTTAGCTAAAGATACCGTTGATTTGCCACCGACAATATAAGAATTATAATATAAGCACATTAGGGTTAACGAATAAATGCTTAACTTGAAATGTTTTAAAGAAATTATACGGGAGTATTTGTTTAAAAACAAATTGCAAATTATATTAAAAAGAAGTTTCAAACGACGCCCGGTCTGGAACAGTAGAAAATAGCAGAAACGAATACACGGAGTATAGGTAAGGAAGCAATTCTTCTATTCTTCTATTTTCTACTATAATAATTCCAGGCCGGACACCGTACTTCTTCGCGGCTTAACGCTTAATTCTATTTCCAAAGTCAACGTTCCGAATCGGCTACAATATTTTTTTAAGTAGGATATATGTTAAAACTGGAAATTTTGAAATAAATACGAGAACTTCAACTAGGTTTTTTGAATTTGAAATCAGAAATTTAGAAACTTTGGATCCATATGCCCATCTCCCCATAAATGTCATAATTGTGACAAGGTGGTGGGCCTAATAAACTGCCTGGAAGATGGTCGAATGGTAACATTTACGAAGAATACAGCGCAAATAGATTTAAATGATAGTAAATGCATGGATATTAAATTTCAAAGTTTGTTATGTTATATACATGATGGTCCGACTCACAAAGATAAAATTTTAAAAGTCCAAATTCTTTGAGAGATAATCATGACATAATTGGAAACAGTATCTGAATGAAGACACGGTGAAACGTAATGTCCGTACTTGGAGGTCGGCAACCAAAATCAGAACAGTAACTGAATCAAGAAACGGGTAAACGTAACGTACTTAATGGCCCGCAACCAAGGCTCAAACGACGAATTAATTGGAGAACTCCAGTTATATACGAAGGGTCCAAGCGACATCATTTCACTAAATTATTATTATTTTTATTTATAATCACAGATTACATAATTAGCATATTCTAATTAAAAACAAGACTTACAAAACTAATAAGACAATAAAAGCACGAAATTAACATATACATTCAAAATAATGATTTATAACCCAACATAAGGTTTAAGACTGGATTTTCTCAGTTTTTTCAGAAGCAGGAAATGATTGAATTTGCCTTTAACGGAAGACCTTAAATCTTGACTAGATATAGTAAAATGCGCACAAATTCAACATGCTGATATGACCAACTTCAATCATTATTCATTTTCAATTAAAATGCCTTAAGTGGGTATTGACAAGAATTTGGACTTTAAGGTTGACATCAGTCAGAATTATGATTTCAACATAATTTTGTAGCTTTATTCCCATAACAATAACCATCATTGACTTTAAAACTATTATTTATATTAAGAGGGATGAATTTAACATTTTGCAGAGCAAAGTTTTACAGGAAGATATGTTAACGAAAAGAGAAAAGTGGCAATGTGATGGCTCAACAAAGCATTAAAAAGTGTGGTTAGAATTGAATTTTAACTGATACATGTACTGCATTTTAGATGAAAATTAAATTTTAGTTCTCAAGAATGGTCAGTACGAGTATATATTCATTTGTGAACTTTCCTGGTGTCTTCAAGTAGCAGAATCTCTGTAAAATCTGAAAAACTCACAATACTAAGTTATTACTGAAAAAAGCTTAACTAATTTATGAAGCATTTTTCAATAATCAATGGCATTTTAATGGATAATTACTAAGTTATCTTGGATTTATCAGATTATATAAGGATTTTGTTATCTTATTTTTGGCAGCAGGTATATCTACTGATAAATATATGCTCTAATTGGCCAAGTTTAGAATTTAAGTATTTTATGTTCATTCTGAGACGCAGTATTCCTTTAAGAGAAAATAAAGATCAATAAAGCTGTCAAGACTAAGCACTAAAAGAATAACAATATCATTAACAAATAAACAACAACTATTAAGTATCAAGACTTAACAACAGATAGCAGACCCTTGAATGTTATTCTTGTAGCTAGAACCGGGGCATTATTCTCAAAAACTTAGCTTAAATAACATCCATTTTAGTAATTGACCAATCAGATGACTGGAACACTAAAATCATTATAAGTTAAGTTTTCAGGAAAAAGCCCCAGATAACTAAACTAAAAATAATTTGCTTTAGCTGTAGCAAAGTCAACAATTATACCTACCTAGATATTTTAATAACATAGTCATGTAATGCATAGTTAATGAGAAGATATATTCATATAGCTATTAACAATGCAAAACTATTTATAATTCTCACATGGAAATATCACACATGAACATAATACACAACGATTTTGAGTGTTTACCTCAACTTCTTAGTCTTATTTCTAAATAGTTTTAACTTTTCAACAAACCATCAAATGAGACTTAAACCCTTTTCTGAACCTTTACACATGATTTAAAGACCTAGTTGTAATAGTATTACAGTAATACTAAAGCCGTTATCAAAATTCAACTTATTTAAGGCAAGGCAGTTTCAAAATGGTTGTGAAGTACATTTGTGTGTGTTATTTCCATGCAAGACCATACATTGTTTCATATAGGCCATAAATATCAAATCATGCTAATGAGCATAAAAAATGGCGAAATAAAAATTAACTATTTAATATAATCCTCTAAATAAGAATATTGTTTGCAAGTTCTTTAACAAATTCAAGCCACCATCACTTTAATAAGACTTGCAGTCATTTAAATGACATAACTGGTTAGTCTTTGAATTTTGCCAGTTCAGAGTCAGTAACAAACTTAGTGTTTGAAAGAGCAGACCAGACGTTTTAGCATTTCTTTTTACATCTATCCAATACAAACGCTTATATTGGCAATAGATATATTGTAAACTAAACACAGCTCAATATGAGTTATGAGCTATCAAGATATTGTAAAGAGGTTTTTTAAATTGTTTAGGTGTATCAGTGACACAGATAACACCAATGATAACACCATCAATTCTTTTTTAATCAAGACATCTGTGGTTCCTGCAATTTCTTTAAAACTAAGTGCTTGATGGCGTCAATAATTGTCAGGAATCTTTTTATTATGTCGTCAAACATAGTCTTCGTGAAATTGCAGGAACTAGGGACGTATAATTGAAAATTGGAATGATTCTAATTGATTCTCTGATTAACTTTTTTAGAAAATCTCTACACAATCTCTTTAATAGATAGGCATATTGGTCTGCTAAGTCATAAGGCAAGTTCAAAACTGACTCCTAGCCCTTGGAATTTCACTGTCCTAACGTCAGAAATAGTTTAATATCAATCTGAACTGTATAGTTATACTGGTCCACTTCACAATGCTGCCTTATTCCTCTCACTTATATACACCCCTCACAACCCCTACATATCAATATTTGGCCGTTGCATATTGACATCGCTGAAATATGGGTGTAACAAAGCAGCTTTTGCAGATACTCTTCTACTTGGCTCATAATACAACATTTTCTGAAATTAAAAAGAGTTGAAATAAAACAAGAAAGACTCTTAAAAGATTCTCTATTATATATAGATTTATGATATTTTTTGATATCAAGAAAGACTTGTAAGAGATTCTCTATATATCAACTTGTGGTGATATTTTTTATATCAAGAAAGACTGGTAAGAGATTCTCTATATATTGACTTGTGGTGATATTTTTTACATCAAATTTTTTTTTAAGAGATTCTCAATATATTGACTTGAAAGAAAGACTCGAAAGGGACTCTCTATATATTGACTTGTGGTGTTATTTTTTTAATCGTAAGAGATTCTCTATATACTCTTTAACACTTACTGTAATCAAATCTTTGCCTTCATCACATAAACTGGAAACTACATTGGCTATAGGTTGCTGTGGCCATCTTGGAAAGGTTGTTTTAAAATCTGGCAGCTGAGAGATTCCAGGCCAGGTATTTTCATCTGGGGTTCCTGAAAACAAGGTTAGGTTAGCTTAGATCATTGCAAGAAATGGAAAGTTGCTAACACGATTCAACTTTGCAATTAGGTTTGTCAACTCTGTATCTTTCAAAATGATTCCACATAGCTGAATCCAATATGTGAATCTTTATATATCAACTTTTTAATTCCAAAGAGTGCACAGACCTAGGGCCTTATTTTTTAATTCTTCATTAAAATTTAAATCCAGATTCTATCAGTAGTCAGTAATTTGATTGGATTATTTAACTTACATAGACCAATCAGATGACAAGAGCCCTATATATGCAATTATCATAAGGTACATTTTCAAGAATAAAGCCCCTGTTATGTTTTTCAAGTCACATGATTAGCAATGGACAAACAGTGTAATTTTGTTTATGAAAAAATACATAAAGACAAGCTAGACTTATTTACCTAATGTACGAAATATTCTAAAGAGTTGATCTATCTCAGAATCTCCTGGAAATAAGGGTCTTCTAGTTATCTATAATAATAACAAAATGACAATCAGGGCTATTGATTTTTCTTGATTTACCAGACATTTCCATAAAATATTTTAAAGAATAAGGATTTCAGGACACATTAAACAATTTTCTTTTCTTAATTATTTTATATAGTGTATCAATTTAATAGCTTCACACTTTCACATGGTATAAATCTAAACCTACTAAACTTTGTTTTGTAGGTGTTGAAATGAATATGATGTTATTCAAATCTGACCAATCAGATCACAGTTAAGGGATAGCATTAATGAATACCATTTAAACAAAATCAATTTGCCGCTACCCACTTAAAGAGATATGAAACAAATTTTTTGGAAAAAACTACATCTATCAATGATAATTTATAGATAACTTTGGATTTCAAATGATCCTTAAGAAAAAACACAGACCATTTCAGCGAAGATACAGCCTAAACTCCATACATCAACTGGTGTAGAATAAAAACGACTTCCCAGCAATATTTCTGGTGCTCTATACCATAGTGTCACAACCTTTTAAATAATTATTACATGTTATCAAAATTCCAACAGTTTTCCCATAATTATTGTTAATCTTACTTTCTCTTTCTAGGATAAATAATAAACAGGATTAAACGCAACAGAAAAAGTTCAGTTTTTAATCAAAATCAAATTTCAAAGCCTGAATCCACTCTGGAAGTCAACATTATATTGAACTGTTCCAAACAAGAATACATCAATGTGCTAAAATGTAATACGTATACGAGTGGAATAGTTCATTTGTAAATTCAGGGGTGGTTTTTCATGCCCCTCCAATTATACCCAGCCTTGATATTGAAATAACAAAAGATATTCTATAATTCTACCCTTCTACCTCATGAGTGTAAGTTCTAACTGGTACACCAAATGCTCTTGCCAGACCAAAATCAGCTAACTTAATATTGCCTTGTGTGTCTATCAACAGATTCTGTGGCTTCAAGTCTCTATGTAAAACTCTATGTGCATGGCAAAAAGCTATGCCTTGTAGAAGTTGAAACATATAGCTCTAAAAATAATAATGGGAATCAATAAACACGTTTTACTGACAGGTTGAGCACGTATACACTACATAATTATGCAGTTTTGTGGGGTTCTACAGCATTGCTGTAAATTGGTATGGATAATCCGGGATAGATCAATGCCACGAGGTTTGGCCAAGGACCAGCTGGTAGAAAGGATCCTTGTCACAACCTTAGTTGTTATCCTTGTTAGAATATAGCTGTTAGAAAACTCACGAATCTGACAGAATATAGACCCTGTTACCTTGATCAGCTGTGATGCTAGACCAGATGGTGGAGCCATATCCATGTATTTCTTTAAATCTAGATTCAAATACTCAAACACCAGATATAACTTCATTTCACTGTGGATTACGTCCAATAACCTGAAATGATAAACCTTAAACTGTCAATATCGGCAAGCCTTTCAATGTGTTGCTGTTGTTATCCTGGGACAACTTGCGTCTGAATTATACTGTTATTTAAGACATATTTATGATGCAGTATTATCTAGCGTCACTTGTCGGTCTATTGTCATCCATGCTTTGTGATAAGCTGTAAATGGAAATCTCAAGACATTGCTGGATAAATGCATATGCCATATTTGGTTATATTTTTTGTACCATTTTATTTTAAAGTATTGTTTGGTATATGCCATATTTGGTCATTTTATTTTTTTTCCATATTTGGTCATTTTATTTTTATGATTGAAGCTGCATAAACACAGATCTTGTGATCAGATTCTCTCCGTTGCTGCAACCTCTCTGCACAGGCAGAGTAAAGCAAGAACATTTAACTAAACCAACTACCTGACAACATTAGGATGTTCCAGTTCTTTCAACAAGGAAATCTCTCTGATAGCAGTGCTTGGTACTCCTTCAGACTCCCTGCAATTAAACAAGTAAAGACCTAGAATCATCATTATTAGATTTCCATTATATCACAAATTCCCATAATAGGGGAGTGCTGGTGCACCTTAATACATTTCATTTCATTTCCCATAATAGGGGAAAACAATTAAAAATATATACTTTTGTCCTGTCATCATCAAAATTTCTACTAAATGCCTTCCTCAGAAGACTGGACAATATTAGATTTCCAAATAAAATAGGGTATTATTAAATTAATCCCTTTATGCACTTGCCTTAATCTGTTGCCTGTCAAATTCATAATTTTCAGCTTTCTGTTACCTTATTAGTATTAGATCTACTAAACCAACCTCAAATTATTAATTATTGACAAGGTGTTGTTCTATTTCTAATACTGGACATGAATATATTGCACTTTCGCTGACTGTCTTAGGTTATTAACGGACTATGCAAGAACCATTAAAGCAGTCACAATCAAAGATAGACATGTCCTTCTAAAACAAGACTTGCTGACACTGATGAGCATAAGTCAAGAGCCAGCAGAGATGTTGATTGGATGTGATTTGAGATCACGGATTAGAGCGCAGCTATTAGGATCAGCTAGTCTTACCACCACTGACTGTCATTATCTCATTGTCATGAATGACTGAACAATTTATGAACACAGTTGAGTTAATCTCATCGACATGGCTCAGTCATTTCTACTTACGAATCCAACCGGATTTTCTTAAGAGCAACCATATGACCGCTGATCTTGTCTCTAGCTTTGTAAACAACGCCATAGGTTCCTTCTCCGATCTTCTCAATCTTCTGGAAATTTTCCATGGTGAACAGATTGGTATGTCTTCCGAAATTAACCCATGAATTTGATTGTGTTCGAAAGTTTTCCTTTCTTTCACTTGATGCAAATTTCACGCCTGGGTGTTTTCCCGCGCTTGTTACAATGCGGGAAAGAATCCTAGAAATTTCATTGGTTTAAATCCTTGACCTCGAGGTCAAACTTGGGTCAAAAGGCGGGGCTTTGAAGTATTTGTTTACATTTTAAAATCAGCAATTGAAACTGAACCAGGTTATGTCTACTGACAAAAGTTACTTTCTTGCCTGCATGTCTGCATATTAAAATATTGCTACAAAGTAATAATAATATACCGTGCTTTATCAAAGTGTTTTCGATGCAGACAAATTCTCTTCAATTGGAAATTAAAAGTAAAGGTCAAATGTGATACTAAAAATAACTGACCAATGAAAAACTTATAGAATTATGCTTCAGACTACAATGGTTTGAAATTGCTTCCCTTTGACTATGTACTTTTCCTGTAATAATTCACAGCTGCAGAGGAATATTCAGCTCCCGTAAACTCTGTACCTCGTACATACATCGTTTTTTTTTTCCAATTTGACTTTCAAAACACTTTTGCCATATCAGCAACCTCTCCTTCAAGTCCCCACGAGCATCGAGGTCACTGTCACAGTCAAAACTAGGCACCTAAAACTTGGGATTGGGGGTTTTAAACGTAGGCTTACATTTATTAACAAACCTCGAATCAAACAAACCTCTCTCCCCAGCCATAGGCCTATCTGTCCAAATAGCTATCAGAGGCTGGGAATAGAGTCAGCAAGTTTCGGACTTTAATTAGGTCCGCATTTGTAAGGGGGCGGACACATTTACATTCTGATACTTTTTGGAAAGGGGGAGGGGGAGGGGGCAGTAAAGACGCAGTTATAACCCTAATAATAACATGATACTTAAAATAACATTATTATAACATGATTATAGATTTGAAAAAAAACAACTGTTGTTAATATCAGACTGTTTTGATAACAGAGAATACATTTTTAAAAAATAACTTTTCATGGGGTAGTTGAAGTGTTTTAATAACCAAATATGAATAAATTTATACACATTAATAATTATAGTTTGATAAGTTTATCATATACATGTGATAATCTAACACCTTCGTCTGGCTGTTTACTTCTGATGTTGATAGCTTCATGAAGTCTCCTGGTTTTATCAGTAAGAGATAAAACACGACTACGAGGTTAACGCCCTCTGGTTTCACAATCGGTCAACTTTCTTCCTTCTCGGTTTTACAAATCCAAGCATAACCGAGTAGGAGTGTTTTATCAGACTTATAAACCGTCAAATATTTTTCATTAGCTCTAAATATAACATGTTTCGGCAATCTTTTGTTCATGTATACTATGGACATAACGGTTTATGTTTATCTATATCCCATGTTGCTCGTGCGTTCAGATAGCCTTATTTACAAGGTTTTACAAATGTTCATGTGACAAATCCACTCACGAATGTATACGTGCGTTCAATTGCACTTTCATATCAAAAATTTACAAGGTTTTACAAATGGTCATGTGATAAAACCACTCACAAATA
This sequence comes from Nipponacmea schrenckii, assembly GCA_030562195.1. Taxonomy (NCBI): domain Eukaryota; kingdom Metazoa; phylum Mollusca; class Gastropoda; family Lottiidae; genus Nipponacmea; species Nipponacmea schrenckii. The sequence goes on from CM060199.1 coordinate 4,046,680, forward strand.
TACACGTGAGTTCAATTTCACTTTCATATAAAATAGACGACTGACATTGTGATATTAGCAGACGAATATTGATAATCTGATGATGGAGGATGACGATATTTTCATCACTCAATCTGTATTTTCTCAACCACAAGAGTCAGAACCCAAATCCGACGGAGAAGATGTCCTTTTCAGATTTGTAGTAAATATTTCATAAACAAAACGTTGTTCTATATTGCCATGAGACCAGTGCCAGGTTTAATCTGATAACACTTTGTTTTGTTAACATGTTCTACTGCAGGAATTTGATGCAATTGTAAAACCTGCTACGGGGTTTTGATACAGATGTAAAACCGCCTTTTCACAATTGTAAAACCGGTTACGGGGTTTTGATTTGATTGTAAAACCACCATTTAACAATTGTAAAACCGGCTACGGGGTTTTGATTCCATTGTAAAACCTCCTAGTAGCGATCCGAGGTAATTACACGATTTAATGGAACCCCCAACATCAAAGAGATTTGCCGTCATAGGTTTATAAATATGCTTATTAGTTGTCAGTATGTTGGTGTTTTCAAAGTTGACTTCAACTTCAACTACGTTGCATTAACTTTAACCAGTGATTGTTGTTCATAAAGCTGTGTCTATATATTGTACCCACAATTACTAAATCCCAATTAAAGACCACCCCACCTGCGACCCCCCAACCTCCCCCCCCCCCGCCCACTAGTTACTAACCTGTCTGCAATTTACCGGAGTTTTATGTAATTAAATAAGAATGAGCAACCGCCCCAACATGCCAGTAACAGACTAGTGGTAAATTCGAGTAAAGTCAATATTTATAGTAAGGTGTCAAACTCATTGAAACAACTGAACAAATTTGAACTTTTGCCATAAATTGTGAGGGCGAATTAACATAATTACTGTTTTCTGTAAACAGAACAAATGGCTTAGCATATTAGTACATCTAGTCAAATTTCACAGACGTTTAAAGAAGTTCACAGGGAACGCAACTTACATTTACAAACCTACATTCCATGATTTATAAAATGCTTTTAAGATTATTAAGACAAGTTCGCTTTGTAAGAAAATTTCAAAACGATTCTGTCAAAAAATCCGAGGAAACTTTCTGGTTTCATCTGGTGACGCGATTGGAAGGAAATCTATTGTTATGATACGGGCAATTCTGCTGACAAGGACACATCTGCTGACGCGATACGGACAAATCTGCTGACACGATACGGACCAATTTATTGTCATGATACGGACAAATCTACTGACACGAAACGGGACAAAACTGCTGACATGATACGGGACAAATCTGCTGATACGGTACGGCACATCTGCTGACACAATACGGACAAATCCGCTGACACGATACGGACCAATTTATTGTCATGATACGAACAAATCTGCTGACACGATATATACGGACAAATCTGCTGACACGATATATTCGGAAAAAATCTGCTGACAAGATAAGGACAAATTTGTTGACTAGATAGGGACCAATTTATTGTCATGATACGGACATATCTGCTGACAAGATATATACGGATAAAGCTGCTGACACGATATATAAGGACAAATCTGCTGACACGATACGGATAAATTTGTAGACGCGATTCGGGGTAAGCATTCTGAGATAATATGGGCAAGTTTCCTAAATCGCTTGCGGCAAGTGTGCGATACGAACAAATTTGCTGACTGGATAGGCCAAATTTGCTGACTCGATAAGGACAATCCACTTATAACTCTATGCAAACAAAAATATTCGCCTGAATCTTTTGATGTATGTTTATGTGAATGCTTTCTTTCCATATTAGCGAATTAAATACAAAATCTACTTATAGTAAATATTCTGACATCATTAAATCTAGTCAGTTTACAAAAAAATTATTTTTCTTTTGTGCAGCTAAGAGGATGCAGTGACGATCAAAAAATGAACTTGTTGAATAAAAATATCCATTAGTTTTTGTAAAAGGGAAACGAGTCATAAAGATATTGAGGTAAAGCCGGGAATAATTTTTCAATGAAGACAATCGGTACAAATTATAAGAAAATATTTATCACCTTTCTGTTATGAAGACAATATCACGTACCGATGTTGTAAACAATGTTTGACTTCTAAATGTTATATTTTTATAACTTGTTGACATCAGTTCAATTTAAATACATGTACAGTGGCAGGCCCGTAGCCAGACTCCTGCTACGGGCCTGTACAGTGGTCACTTCATTTTCAGCGAACTTTGATTTGTCTGATTAGAAAGAGCTGTTGAATAAATTCAAAACTAAATATCGTACAAACGGTCACTGCCATACTCACAGTGTCAAACGAACCTTGTCTCACACCTGGACCGCAATAGTTAACTTTCTTGTGTCACAGAATTTTGCAATAACATCGACCACCCCCAATGTGTATCCAGAAGCCTCCCAAAAGCCGAAAATTTCCAGGGAGACATGATCCTCTCACAATTCTTGTTCTTGTGAAACTGGCACACAGTTATTTTAGACTCGTCTTGTCATCTTAATGAGTCTCCATAACTAATAATGTATTCGTTAGTATTTTTATAATATCAATCTACTCGCGGATACGTCCAGCTAATCTAAAGCTCTCTGTGTTACAGAATCATCCACATTCATAGTCCATCAGATTTAACCCTTTAACAACAAGTCACATGGTTTAAATACATGTTTGTCAAGCCGGTGATGACAGATAGCGAGACAGTTTAACAAGTGCTTGTACTCTACAGGGTTAATTTAGACAGAAACTCACAATTATTGTTACTTTTGAATCATTTAAATTCCGATATACACTAGGTAGCTTGTATACCGAGTTAACATTTTAAATATCTGTTCAAAGTGGTTATCGCTTGTAGTTGGAATTACATTGTATAGTGGATATGCACGAGTTGTATACGGAATGTGACAGTAATTTGGAATAAAACTTGAAAAGGAATAGACACAGTTATTTTAAAATGAAAATTCAAAAAACGAAGCAGAAAATGATGCAATGAAGGTCTAACAATTTCTAGGATATTTTGTGTTGTGAAATAACATGAAGATGGATATGCCTCTGATCATTTTCACGATTTCGTCATTAATTCAAATTATATTTGGTAATTGTATCAAAATAACAACAGATCAAACCAACTATCACGGAACAAACAAACAATATGGATACACCAACGTGTCGGTATTCCTTGGAATACCTTTCGCTAAACCCCCCATTGGTCTTTTACGGTTTGAACCACCTGAAGAGATCCAACCTGAAGTGACAAATTATGATGCCAACGAATTCAAACCATCATGTCTACAAGATAAAGACGCCTTTCTGAATAGTTTTCCTCTCGATTCACAGAAAACTTCCGAGGACTGTCTGTATCTTAACATATACGTTCCGATTCCGGAAACAGAAACGTCTTCCGGCCAAAACGTAATGGTATGGATTCATGGTGGTGGTTTTCAACATGGATCTGGAAACGTCTTTGATGGATCGAGAATGGCAGTCGAGAGCAATGCCATTGTGGTTACCATCAATTACAGATTAGGAGTCTTTGGATTTTTCAGTGGCTCCTCAACTGCTAAGAACTTTGGATTATTGGACCAGAACATGGCTCTGAAATGGGTGCATAGGAACATTCGCTACTTCGGTGGTGACCCTAATAAGGTCACGTTAATTGGCGAGGATTCTGGGGGTTCGTCGGTTTGTTTACATATAATTAGTCCATTATCACAAGGATTATTTTCAACTGCTATTTCTCACGGAGGGCTTGACTTCTCTAGAGTCATTTATACTAATCCGCAAATCAACAGTCACGTCTTAATGGCGACCAGCGAGTGCATCAACAACGCAAAGCAAAAAGGAATCGAGTGTTTGAGAAACTTGGATGGAGAAACATTACTAAAGTTAACGCAAAATGAAAACATGTTTGATGCATTTTCACCATCGATTGATGATAATTTTCTGCCCTCTGACCCCGTGGAAATGTTTGAACGACAAAATTACAATATAGTTCCTTATCTGATCGGATTCGCCGAGTCAAAAGATACAGTTACTTCAAATCATAGTGAAAACACCGAAAACATGCGCTCGAAATTTCTATCAGAAGCACAACGCTTGTCGCCAGATCATTCCGAATTAATCACAGAAACTCTATATTATCTTCTACTTTCATTTTATAACATGCCCGATCAAACAACAAGAGAAGGCAAAACTCGAAATTCATATTCCGAAATGTTGAGAGCAAAGACTACGAGTCAGTTTCTACGAATAGCTAAACTATCGTCCAAAGAGGCCGATACATTTTTGTACACTTATCCTCAAGAACATGTACAATCTTTAACAACACTTGAACGATTAAAATCTATATGGGTGTCATTTATCCAATCCGGGTGAGTAAACAATAGCTAGAGAGTTCGGGACAAATAAGTAATTACCAATGAAACTACAAATAATTTTTCAAAAACGCTTAAAAAATTAAGCGTTTTTCAATAATTTCTTGAATTTGTATGGGTTTAAGTGGTGTTACATTCTGTCGTAAATTTATGATAAGAGCTCTATACATCAGTAAATATACCTGCTACCATAAATAACATAAAAAATAAATAAGTATCCAAAAAGATGCATTTGATTATTGCAAAACGCTTAATAAATCGATTAAGCGTTTTTCAAAAACGACTTAGTTTTGCGAGTTTTCCAGATTTCAAAGAATTCTGTAACTTTATGACACCAGGGAAGTTCACTGATGAATATATACACATATTGACCATTCGTGAGAACTGAAATTTTATGTTCATGCTAAGACGCAGTATCCCTTTAAACCTTGTCATGATACTGACACGCCTACATTTCCGTGTTGTCAGAAAAAATTTATGTTGTATATAAAATTTTATAATTTAGGTGACCTGTATCATTTCTGTTATCATGTTCAGGTCGATATTTAGGCCTGTATAGATATGATGAGGTATTGTGGTTTATCGGAGCCAGGGTGTGGTATCCAAATGTCCTAGTTTTACAAATTGTCACATTTTAAAAAAAATATAGCGGATATCGTATTGTTTTCGCAAAGATTGTAAAAGTATACCCCTCCCTTACAAATATCCATCTGGCTAAATGTATACACCAAGTTACATATCATTTTTATCATACTATGCTGTCGAGAGGCCCATACAACCCTAAATGCCAATAACGCACAAGCTTTCCTTTATAATCTTCATAATGGTCAAGGTATTGCAAACTTCGTCTTATACCTTGACTGAAATAGTCACCTTTCTATTGTCACGGAATGCAACGATTTGATTGGAATTGTACGCTACAGCCAACTAACAAACCTTTAAATATAATGGCTTTCATTATTCAAATCGCTGTTAGTTTGCAATGAAACAAGAATAGTGGCTATTGTAGCCAAGGGTATAAGACGAAGTTCGTAATAACTGGATAAGGGATAATAGGTCTTAGAATGAACTTAAAATTTAAAAAATTGGCCGTTTAGAGCTCTATTCATCAGTGAATATACCTGCTGCCATAGAAAACATTATAAAATAAATAGATATAGAAAAGCAATTAATTATCCATAAATATGCATATGATTATTGAAAAACGCTTAATAAATTGATTAAGCGTTTTTAAAAAACGACGTAGTTTTGTGAGTTTTCAAGGTTTTAAGGGATTCTGTTACTTTATGACACCATGCAAGTTCACTGATGAATAAGAACTAAAATTTTATGTTCATGCTAAGACGCAATATCCCTTTAAGTTGATCCTATATCAAAAATCATTTTCTTTTCAGACAACCATCTGATCTTGGAAATAAACTTCCAACAATAAATATTAGTGATAATTATCTTGAAATAAAGCACAGCGAGTCCAATATCAGAAATTTATCAGATATATTACCAGAAAACGAACAGGTGTTATGGTTTAAACTTCTTCCAAACATATTGAATATTCTGCCTCCAGTACGATATGACGATATCGACGCAATCAAAGATGCTCCTGCTGCTGATCAAATGCAATCGGATCTCACCCAAGGTAATTGTGTATTTCAATAGATCTTTTGAGAATGGATGTGGCGCCATACAGGGTATGCTTACTCTTCTTAACAAGTGGTTTCCTAGCAAGATACGCCCACTTACCTTATAAATTTTCAGTTTATCAAGTACAGTTTGGTACCAAAAAATCTTACTTTAATTTAAGCATATTATTTAAATCAGATGATTACTGTAGTCTCTTTTTTCCTGAAGTCAAGGGCAATAACTCGAAATATCCGATTATTGTCAAATTCATATTTGATAAAGATGTTTGAAACAGATTACATCAAATGTCATCAAATATTTTATTGCAAAAGTGGCTCATTTTGTTACCAATAAACCCGTATCAAGGTCATATAATTACATAATATATCATAATTCTTGATTAACAATTAATTAGCCAATACCCTTTTCTATTCTAGTATTCCTAACAGAATGGGGAATGACTAGCAGACAAGTAAGGTTTTTCATTCTTTATCTCCCCCCCCCCCCTGGCTTATTCATTTAATAAAGATTATGTAACACCGATATTCAACCTTGACATTGATAGGACTTTCAGTTTACCACCTTATAACATAAGTAACCAATAACAAAAATAAAATGCGCACTATACTCGGAAATATACTGTATTTCAACAAGGATGAGATTGACATATCCACTAAATATATGATCATATTTGGGTTCTAAAGAGCTGATTAGTAATGTCATTGATATTACTTGTTACCGATCACTATATATCCAGAATTGGATGCTACCCAGCATTTGAGTTGGTCCTTCGGTATCTCTTTCCCAAACATTCTACTTCTTGTCTTCACAAATTTAACGGTAAATTGTTTTTTGTCGATTTATTTAAAGTGGAATATCAGCTCTATATGAACGAAAAGTCGACGACAATACGAATACAAAGGTTAATATTCACATATCAAGGTACATCATCTAGAAATTAATTATAATAAAAAGCCAGAATTAGTATTTACTATTTGTCTATTGTATATTTCAGGTAAAAAGTTTATTGATCAGTGCAGTGCTAGCTCTATTATTTGTGTGTATAATTTGTATGGGTTTAGTTAGAATATTGTTGAATCCACCGATAGTTAAATCTCAACTCGATTCTAAAACCGTTCCTGACAATTATTCCATTATAAAACATAGTTTTGACAATGATGCCTTTAGTTTAACCAATTCCAATAGAGATTCTGTTACATCTATAGAACTCAAAGACATCAAAACTCAGTTCCTCACAAAAATTTGAGTCCCTTGGAAAACATTCGTCAATTATCGACTGTTTCCGTAAACACGAATATGTTTAGGAGAGCTGGTAAAACTTTCACGACAGACCGTTTGATAAAAATATTTACCAATCAGAGAAATAAAAGTTGAGAGAAGTTTTATACTAGAAAGAAATTCATTCTCAATCGTATCGTGTGTTACAGCTTATAGTGGGATTTTGGAGAGCGAACTTATTGACGGAGTGACGGGATCACTGACGGAGTGACGGATGAGGTAGAATTGATTGGGACTTTGTGCTGAGTTACTTGGTATATTTATGAGAAAAAAATATCCGATTTTTTTTTAATGTTGAGTCCAATAACTCATATTAAATATTCTTCTGATTTTCAATAGAGTTTATCTTTGGTATTGTGGGTTGTAACATTACGGTTAAGTGATGTTACGAAAGCACAAACGCAGGAATGTAGGCGTAACCTCTTGTGAGAGAATATAGTTTGTATCTTTGAATGACTAATAGATATCTGAGACTACAAAACTAACGTTCAAAATGATGCCTTATGAATAACTTACAAAGTTTTTTTTATATCTATTGAGTTCAGGCCAAGGATGCATTATCAGATATTTATAATATAAAGGTTCAGCTTTAAATATTTAATACAAAACTTCTTAACACTTTTTTTAATTCACTCATAACATATTGGAAACTTGATAACCTTTTTCTTATTCAAAATATGAAAGATTCAACATATTGGGTCATCATTCACACATTTGATATATACAGCTCAATCATATCTCTAAATAAAAATCTTATCTCAACATTCTCTCACACTTAACAAAAACTTACAAACTATTTTCATGTTTAAAATAGTGTTCTATATATCTATGGCAGAGAAATATGGAAATACCACTGTTAAAATAGTGCTCAATACATCTATGGTAGAGTGATAGAGTGTTGAAACAGTGCTTCTCTGTGTCTTTGAAGATCCTTCACATATTTCATATTTTTTTTAATATAAGCACAACCAAAGCTACCTTACACCCCTCGACTTACAGTTGAACACTCCCACACATGCATACTTACTATCAATAGGAATCTGTCTTAAGAAAAGCTCAAAATAAATTATGTTTTTGTTTACGTGCCAGTTTGACAGTCTATCAGCCATTTAATAACCATGTGTATATCACTGAGATTTCCATTAAACAGAAATTTGATTCAGAAAATAACTGAAACTTTCAGTGAAAAAGATGGTGATCATAAACCTACACTAAAATTTTCACCTATTTCTCACTATTTAGGCACCATCAGTCAAAAAAGATCTAAAATTTCTGTCAAATGCAGTCAGAAAACAACTACCTCACTGAAATCTGCAACTAGCTGGTTACTGGTTACTTCAACAAACAATTGCATTTTGGAAATTTCCATCTAGCCTGTCACTGAGAACAATCTTTCGACAAACAATTGCATCTCGGAAATTTCCATCTAACTTTTCACTGAGAACTATCTTTCAACAAACAATTGCATCTCGGAAATTTCCATCTAGCCTGTCACTGAGAACAATCTTTCGACAAACAATTGCATCTTGGAAATTTCCATCCGATTTTCAACCACAGCACAGTTTATCATTGTTTTTTGTTCCAAAACATTTTACAATCTCCTATTCATCCATTAGTAATTGTTTCATTGAATATTTAAAATCTAATTTACCGTGCTCCTCCCTGTTTAAACAGGCAGCTATACCCCATAAGTCATCGTTTTTTCTGGTTTTGTCCAATAAAATTAAAGCCTTTCTAGACTGAGTCTGTAAGAGCGCAGTATGGTGTTTGTCCACATTTTTCATTATGTTTTGAAAATCATAAGGAAATTCACATTGGATGGCAGAATGAATAATTGTCTTTGGAAACGTGCATCCCATTAATAGAGAAAGTCCAGTTGTACTAAAGTCAAAAGATGCATAAAAATGGAAAAATTCTTTCAAAAGTGTTTCTGAAAATAGAAAAAACACTCAATATATTTTAGCTATGTGAACATGTTTATTAACACAGATACTTTGGAAAAAACAATCCAGATTTGTATTTTAATCTAATTTCTATCAACAAGTCAGCACAATGGGTGAGCTCAAATCTTGTGTTGGTGTTCCTTGTTAGTATTACGCTGTTAATTTGGTGTTACAATACAGTGTACTCTAAGAAATCCAAAATATATCGGGACTGCAAAATAATGTCGGATTAGCGAGTGTGTCAGATTACTAAGAGTACACTGTATATTAACATGAAGAATGAGCTCAAATTTTGTGTTATGTGATGGTGTTAACACTAACATGTATTAGAATTAAGCCCACTACACTTGGTTTTTAAATTTGATAGCCTGAGAAAAATTCAAAGGAAACACAGTAATTAACTATGAAACTTTTTATTTTTTATGTTTAAGTTTATTATCCGAGCCCCAAGGGAGTATGACAATCGGGGGTGTGGTTGGAACCGAAGATACTTACCCAGTGAAGACTCCAATGAAGGCTTTTCTCCTATATTTCGGATTACATATAAAGGTAACGATGAAGATTCTGAACTGGTATCTACAATACAAAAGCAACATCTCTATTCAGCAATCAGTTGAGGGTGAAAGCTTGTAAAGTAAGTAACTCTTAAGATGTCTTCTTACATCTTCTATAATACAATAGATTCCCAACTGTCTTTTATAAAAAAAAAATTGTCGTAGCATTCCCCAAAAATACAGTAGAAACCTTAGTGATATCCTTGTCCACCGTAGACTTTTAACTAGCTTTTGTCTGTTGTTCTTTTATTAATCATTTCTCTTTTTATTCAGTGCAATTTAGGATCATTATAATGTTTATTTTTTTCAGAAAGACTGGCTTTCAGGACCATGCATTTTAAAATATCAACCTTAACACTTTAACCCAGCCTGTGCCTTCCTGTTGAATAATAAATTGTTACCTTTCAACCACCCTAATCTCTATTAGTTATTATCATTTATCACTAATCTTTGTAGATGAATACACATACCAAGTTTCATTCAAATCGGATGAAAACTACAGCTTCTATTGCGTACACAAGTAAATGTTAACGTTTTTTCATTTAATCAAGGGCCATAACTCATAAACCGACATCTGAAATCGTGCCATTTTCGAATCTGTTCGAGATATTATCAAGAAGAATACACATACCAAGTTTCATTCAAATCAGATGAAAACTACAGCTTCTATTGCGTACACAAGTAAATTTCAACGTTTTTTCATTTAATCAATGGCCATAACTCATAAACCGACATCTGGAATCGTGCCATTTTTCGAACTTGTCCGAGATATTATCAAGATGAATACACATACCAAGTTTCATTCAAATCGGAAAAAAACTCTGGCCTGTATCGTGTACACAAGTAATTGTTGACGGACGGACGGACGGACGGATGGACCGACAGACAGACAGGGGTGATGGCAATATACATCCCCATTTTCATGTTGGCGTATAAAAAGGCTTTAGATATCAGATATTTATAAAAAAAACGTTAAATAAACTTACAAAGTTGTTTATATTCGAATAATGTTTTTATTGATGGTATGGTGGGATTGGGTCTCTGTTGAAAATAAAATATCACTAATGACAACAGCTGAAACGAACTAAACCACTGGCCTGGATGACTCTTATGTATATTGCTTGTTAGAGACCATCTTTTAATGAAGGCAAACAAAATGGGTATTCTGTCATCAAGAATACTATAGATGTAAAAGATTTCTGAAATGATGACTCCATGCCTGAAATAACAACATCAACAAGTTTATAAAAAAAGATAGCTTGCCAGGCAAGGTAATATATGCCCACTGGGAACATTTAATTTGAATACAAACTAGACAGTACAGTAACCATCACTGGAATATAAAACCCAACCTTACACTCACAAAGTAATGTCAAAATCTGTCAAGATTTGTGCCTTCTAGAGTGTTTACGAGCAATTGTGAACAGATGGACAAAAATTGGTGACAGCATTAAATTCCCACCTGCTGTTTTGATGACTTGATCAAGCTGGGTTTATTTGCCTTAGTACTACTGGGATCATTTCTTAAACTAGCTTTATTGTTGAGGATTGTCTAGCATTTTTTCAATGCATGCTTTCCTGCTGATGATTGTGTATCCAGAACATGATTCTACACCAATAAGAATAAGACAGGGGCTAGAGTTGATTGGCTCCCACACTACTAGCTAGTATTAGGCCTACTGGTAGATGACATGAATTGACCCGTTGCAGACATATCCTGTTGTATAAGTCCCCAGCTAAGCTATTGTATGAAACCGTACACCGTATGAAGCTCTTATCAGTATTAAAGCATAAACAAATCAATATATGCTAATTCGAATAATAATATTATTATTGACGGATAGGCCTAACGGAACTTACCTGGTGGTTGCCCTGGAAATAGTTTCAAGACTTTGGTTCTGTGTCTTTTAACAGAAGCATACTTCTCGCTGTTATAGTGGCAATATTGAGTTTTTAAAATGTAACCCTCCCCCCTTCCACTAGGATTTTAGCTTCTGTAGAACTGATTTTCCTGTGAATCCATCCAATTTCTAAAAAAATGTGCCACTGTCGAATTTTTATATGGTACGTCTAATATGAAAATTTTGAATTTTTGCTCACTTGATAAATCTGAGTTAGTGTTAAGAAGATTTCAACTTTCAGTTGCCATTTTTTCTAGCACATGGATGACGTTAGAGTCACGCAGTAAAGGGATATAACTCTTGTCAGGTATAAGCAATTATATTTTTAGATTTATATACTTGTATCATCATTTGTGCTTGGTATTTTTTTTTTCATTCCAGATATATTACAGTTTCGATTTTCCTAACAGGTCCAAATTATAAATAAAGCACTTGCAGTGGGACAACAGATTAAAAAATATCTCATTTCATGTGTAACAAATGACGCCATTAAAGATTTTAGCAGAAACCTGTAGTTTTGTTTTACAGGTTTTATATAATCAAAAATCAACTACTTCTCTCAATTATTTACAAAAACTTGCTTTCAAACAAATTCACCCATTACCTCTAAAAGAAAAACATTTAACTACACATCAATCATTAGCTAAAATACTCAATCTTTCAACTGTTTCTAATAGTTTTCTTCTCAATAAATATCTATTTCTTTACAAAATTTCTATCAAAAAACGTCCTTCATATCTTGATAATATCTTAATTTATAAAAATACTCCATATTCATCAATAAACTTACGTTGTAAAATACCTAAACCTAAAAACCATCTCTTTAAGCATAGTCTAAAATATACAGGTCCCTCTCTATGGAATTCTTTACCTCAAAATATAAAATTTGCTACCAACATTAAAATATTTAGAACAAATGTATCAAAATTTATCAAAACTCACTTTTACATTTAAATTATAAAACCGTCCCTACTGCCTGTTTTATGTATACATTTTGGGGGGGGGGGGCAAAATAGCCTTCTTCAATTTTACTTTATATTTTTACTTTATTAACATGTCCATTTAGTATTTTTTTGATATTGTATTGATATTTTCATATTTTCAGGGCAAAATTGTAAAGAGGCCTTTGGCCTAATTTTCACCCTTGTCATTAAATTTTTTATTATTATTTATTATTATTATTAAGCAGTTGGGCACTATGCAGCGAGTTCTGCATTGTGGCAAAACGAACCCACAGATCCAGAACATGCTTCTACACCAATACGAATAAAACTTAAATGCTGAAGATGGCATAAAAGACATACCTGTTGTTTGGAAAAGCTATATCTATTTGAAAATTGACAGGATTCAATTTTAACCGTATAATAGGAATCCGTGCTTTAATGGCTATACTTTCTTCAATAATGGGTAGGTCACGTTTTAACATATTTTTTATGTTATACAAACCACCATTATCACACCATGATGTATTATTATACATGCCTTGTCTAATCAGTGGCTTTAAATCATTTTGTAAACCATTCTGAAAAAAAGAATGACAAATTATATTTTTAATTGACAGAAGATTGACAATGATCAGGGGCTTTAATAAAGATAAAATCCAGATGGTTAAAAACCCAATTCACCAATGTAAATTACAGGTTTCACATAACAAATATTGATTGTTTAACACAGTACAACCTTCGTAATGTACCTTAATGTGAATACTTGTTAGATTAACTTAGTGTGACAGATTTGCCATTTAAAGGGTTGTTTTGGGTCTTGAATATATATGTAATTAGTCTTCAAAAATACTAGAAATGTAGGACTTGCATTTTTTTATTTCAACACATGGCAGAATCTCAAGAAAAAGATAGAACTATATTTTACAAGGATAACAACTTAGGTTCACAAGTCCACTGTGACAAGGATCCTTTCTACCAGCTGGTCCTTGGCCAAACCTCTTGGCATTGATCTTTCCTGGATTTTCCATACCCATTTACAGCTGTGTGGACTGGAATTATGAGTGAAGATGACTTATTCAAGGTCATCTGACTTTCACTCTCTGATTGAGATTAGAACTCACGTCCGACATTTTCAACGTATCCAAGCAAATGACGTCATGACGCTGTGTTAAAGAACCCCATTTCAAATAATAATTCTAGGCCCATATGGATTTGAAGGCTCATATTTTTAACGGGGAATACTATTACTGATAAGATTAGCCAAAAACTTCTCGTTTCTAAGACTAAGGTACAATTGATAAAAAAATAATTTAAGTCTTACATATGTCAAATCTTCAAAGTTCAAATCTAAATCTGATGTACTCATACCGAAACCGTTGATGCATGATCCAAAGGGTTCTAATTGACCAGTTAATACACTGCTTAAGAAGTCTTTTATTATGGAGAAATATAAAAATATCAGTAACAAATTTGCATCATCAAGATGAGTGTGTTCATACAAACATTTCAGCTGTGCATCAATCTGAAAAAATAAAAGACAATGCAAACTCATTGGGACAAAAATGCCAAAGAATATTACTTTTATTACCATGACAATATCATGGAATAATCAGACTTCTTTACATCTTAACCCCAATACGGTATTTGATATTTCATTATCATTGTAAAAAACTTCAACGGAATATCACTATAGGTAATCAATCATCAATATGTTAGTGATTTATATTTATAACAATAATATTACCAAAACACAATGGATGAGGTCAAATCTCGTGTTAGTGTTCCGTGTTAGTGTTAACATCATCACATAACACAAAATATGAGCTCATTCTTCATGTTAATATACAGTGTAATCTGAAACAATCGCTAAATGCAGTCCAGATATAGGTGGGATTACTCAGAGTACACTGTATTATAACACCAAATTAACCATGTAACACTAACACAAGATTTGACCTCACCCATTGTTGCCATCATTTATTTCAGACCAAATTTCAAAGTACTTCATTTCTTATTTATGAATTTTTACTTTATAATTTTAAAAACCGCAAGAAGCATTTCTAGTTAACTTAAGTCAAGGTCGAGCTGCATAGATGAATTCAACTCTTACAGTTTCTCTCAAGTCAGTCACTATAATCATAATGAGGCGTTTTGTCTCAGGAAGTTGGATAACGGCTTGTAGAAGGTTTGCCATCAGGATCAGACTAGATGCAGAGCGCTTATTTGGTTGAATTGTGTCAGAATTAATTTCAATTTTAAGTGGTAAAAGAAAATCTTTTTTTCAGTGACATTTAACTTCAATAAGAATTATTAAATCTTGGCAAATTTGTTCTAAACCACTTTCAGTTATAAAGAAACCTCAAGGGAGAGAATTCTGGTAAAAAGTATTTACAGGAAGGGGGAAATAACTCTACTTTACAAACAATTTTGGAGGCGCACGCGCATTATTTATTATCTACTCCAAAATGTCATTAAATAGTTTCAGAGTGCGCAGGGTATTTTAACGGATCGCACAGAGCCTGTAAAACAGACTGTTTAATTTGTATGACCTTATTACATAAATGTTACTAAATATTCACAATTGAGAAAATAAGAATATAACTTACAGTCATACACTCTGTTAATTGTTTAGTTAAAGCTACTTCTTCATCTTCTACAAAAGAATAAACAACTTCATTATTATCTTTATATGACATTTAGAAGTAGATAGACCCTTATATAACAAGAAACACTATTATAGATATACTAATTCTCTTTAATTTAAGCAATGTTTCAATTCTCATACAAAAATCTTTATCAATATCTATGATAGTGTTTCTTGTTATATAATGTTCTATCTACTTCTAAATGCTATATGGATATACTAATTCTCTTTAATGTAAGCAATGTTTTAATTTACATACAACAATCTTTATCAATGTACTTGATCGCCGGAACATAGATCTGTCTATTTGATACACATGTACTTGTGTATTTTTAAACAAATTGTACGTGGAGTATTGTATATTGGTTTTGTGGTCATGTACTTGATCGCGGGAACATAGATCTGTCCATTTGATAAACATGTACTTGTGTATTTTTAGTACTTTAGACGAATTGTATATTGAGATATTATGTATTTTCTTTCTTTTTTTTCTTTTTCTTTCAATTCAACAGTAGGGGTCAAGGACGCGTGAAAACCCACATGTTAGAGTTACTTCCCTTTATATTTACACGATTTGAAAATCGCTTGATGGATGGCTCAAGCGTTTTATGATTAACTACTATATTTTGGGGATTTATCGGATTTTAGAGGGATTTTGATGTATAGGTATGACACCAGGTATGACACCAGGTAAGTCCACTGATGGATATATAGGCCTAGGCCTACTGTTCTTGTCCAAATTTGAGTGAACTTAAATTTTTATGTTCGTTCTTACGCCTATTATCCCTTTAAATGTAAGCAATGTTTTAATTTATCAATATCTATCAAGCAATAAAATTTCCGCAGTAAGATTAGTTTAGTACAACAGTTTCTATTTTTGAAACCAAAGATGGTGAATGTGTCCTAGTAGTCAGGAGTAACCAGTCATAAGCTGTCGAATGATGAAAACTAATCAATTACCTAGAGGAGGTTCCACATCTTTTATCGGTGCTTCTGTATCAGTAATAAATTTATGAAGATATAAATTACAATTTTTCCAGGAAGAAGACACTAAATTCTGAATACTTCCTTCATGTTGAAAAGTAACCAAATGGAAATCTTGATTTTTCTGAAAAATGACAGAAACCACATCTGATTAAATATTGGCATGAAACTGGCCCCGGATAAACAAACAAATAGTGATGGCCATTGTTATATGCCCACATTTGTAATGGCAGCTAATTCGTACAGGAAGTTGACAAGAGTTATCGGTAAATTAAAGACTTTTCTGATATTCAATAGGGTTCATCTACAGGTAATTACAAACACCAAGTTTCATCAAAATCAAGAAACCAGCTTTAAAAAAAAAAACAGGTTTTCAAGAACGAGGGCAATAACTCATATTATATCAATTGATCTGACAAATACTCAAATCAGGTTTCATCAAAATCAAGAAACCAGCTCTCAAAAAAGAAATGGTTTTCAAGAACAAGGGCAATAACTCATATTAAATCAATTGATCTGATAAATACTCACATCAAGTTTCATCAAAATCAGGAAACTAGCTTTCTATATTGAATGGGTTTTCAAGAACAAGGGCAATAAATCATATTATATATTTTTTCAATTGGTCTGATTTTTAATTCAAGGGTTCACCCTTGAGTGATTACAAACACTCACATAAAATTTCGTCAAGAACTATCAAGAAACCAGTTCTCTATCATTTCCACAAAGAATTCAAGAACAAGGTCAGATAAACTGAATGCATTTCTATATACAAGGGTAATAACTCAAATCAAATATTTGATTTGTCTGATGTTCACTAGGGTTTATCCTATGTGTTATAACACATTAATGAGTAGGTGTATAAAAAGGTATGTACATCTTACTTCAAGTACCTAACAATATTAATTCGTTCAAAATTATCCCACCCGCTATTTGTGGCTCCTGATTTCCCTCTGTACTAATTCTTCTACTGACTAAAAAAAGAAAATCATTGCCTTTCATGCTTAATCTAAGTGTAAATTGTACCTTTTTGATATCATAAACATTCTCAATACTTCCAAACTTCTCCAGTTTTTTAACTGATCTCTCTATTTGACTAGTTTTAATAAACACTGTCTTTCTAGCTGTTTTTAAACGCCCGGCTATGATGCTATGCTGATCCACGTCTTCTTTTGGAACCTTTTCTGTCAGGATATTTGACAGTTTCACTTTGTTTAAAGGTTGTGAGTCTGAAAATAGAGGTAATTATGAAACAGAATATCCATCTATGTTATTTCTGCAATAGGCAATGAGACGTTTTGCTAGGAAGCCTACCTATTCCTTTTCAGTTTTCAATCAAAAATGTTAAACTTCGCCAGGAAGCCTACCTTTTCCTTTTCAATCAAAAATGTAAAACTTT
The DNA here is from genome assembly GCA_030562195.1 of Nipponacmea schrenckii. Classification (NCBI taxonomy): domain Eukaryota; kingdom Metazoa; phylum Mollusca; class Gastropoda; family Lottiidae; genus Nipponacmea; species Nipponacmea schrenckii. The sequence continues at coordinate 4,064,344 of CM060199.1, forward strand.
GCTAGGAAACCTACCTATTCCTTTTCAAACAAAAATGTACAACTTTGCCAGGAAACCTACCTATTCCTTTTCAAACAAAAATGTAAAACTTTGCCAGGAAACCCACTTATTCCTTTTCAATCAAAAATGTAAAATTTTGCCAGAAAGCCTACTGATGCCTTTTCAATCAAAAACCTAAAATTTTACCAGGAAACCTACCTATTCCTTTTCAAACAAAAATGTAAAACTTTGCCAGGAAACCCACTTATTCCTTTTCAATCAAAAATGTAAAATTTTGCCAGAAAGCCTACTGATGCCTTTTCAATCAAAAATGTAAAATTTTGCCAGGAAACCTACCTATTCATTTTCAATCAAAAATGTTAAACTTTGCCAGGAAACCCACTTATTCCTTTTCAATCAAAAACCTAAAATTTTACCAGGAAACCTACCTATTCCTTTTCAAACAAAAATGTAAAATTTTGCCAGGAAACCTACCTATTCATTTTCAATCAAAAATGTTAAACTTTGCCAGGAAGCCTTCCTATTCCTTTTCAATCAAAAATTTAAAACTTTGCCAGGAAGCCTACTGATAAATGTATCATAATTAAAAGAGACTTACTATCTGTCTTGGCATCTGATCTTGGTTTATTCTTTGCTGAAAATATAGTGAGCCACAAAATGAACATGAAGTAGAATGCCTTTGATAATTTATTTGAATGAAAGAATAAAAAACTTTCCTTATCATTTCTGTAATAATATTAGAAGAACACGAAAAGTTATTGATTCAGGGAGAAGTTTTAACAATCACCTATTTTATCTTTTAAACAACTTTAAATGTGATTTGATGGCTTGGTTGTTTTATTAAACCTGTTTAAAACTTGGATTTATTAAGTTGAGGTAGTTATTCAATTATTAAGTTGAATATTAATATTTTAATAATATATGTCAAAGAATCATCTGAATATTGTAGACGAGTCATCTGAAGGATGTCGGAAAGTTAATCGAAAGTGTCGACCAGTTAACATGTCAACGAAGTGACTAGATTCCATTCAAAATGGTTGTTATTACCATGTAAAAACCATACATAGTTTAATTCAATTTCATGTCATTGTAAGACAAAGTGCAAATATAAATAAATCAAGTTATAAGTCTCATTTTCTTGAACCTGATTTAACAGGTAACTTTGCCAGGAAACCTACCTTTTCCTTTTCAATCAAAAATGTAAAATTTTGCCAGAAAGCCTACTGATGCCTTTTCAATCAAAACTGTAAAACTTTGCCAGGAAACCCACTTATTCCTTTTCAATCAAAAATGTAAAATTTTGCCAGAAAGCCTTCTGATGCCTTTTCAATCAAAAACCTAAAATTTTACCAGGAAACCTACCTATTCCTTTTCAAACAAAAATGTAAAACTTTGCCAGGAAACCTACCTATTCATTTTCAATCAAAAATGAAAAATTTTGCCAGGAAACCTACCTATTCCTTTTCAAACAAAAATGTAAAATTTTGCCAGGAAACCTACCTATTCATTTTCAATCAAAAATGTTAAACTTTGCCAGGAAACCCACTTATTCCTTTTCAATCAAAAACCTAAAATTTTACCAGGAAACCTACCTATTCCTTTTCAAACAAAAATGTAAAATTTTGCCAGGAAACCTACCTATTCATTTTCAAACAAAAATGTAAAATTTTGCCAGGAAACCTACCTATTCATTTTCAATCAAAAATGTTAAACTTTGCCAGGAAACCCACTTATTCCTTTTCAATCAAAAACCTAAAATTTTACCAGGAAACCTACCTATTCCTTTTCAAACAAAATGTAACATTTGCCAGGAAACCTACCTATTCATTTTCAATCAAAAATGTTAAACTTTGCCAGGAAGCCTACCTATTCCTTTTCAATCAAAAATGTAAAACTTTGCCAGGAAGCCTACTGATAAATGTATCATAATTAAAAGAGACTTACTATCTGTCTTGGCATCTGATCTTGGTTTATTCTTTGCTGAAAATATAGTGAGCCACAAAATGAACATGAAGTAGAATGCCTTTGATAATTTATTTGAATGAAAGAATAAAAAACTTTCCTTATCATTTCTGTAATAATATTAGAAGAACACAAAAAGTTATTGATTCAGGGAGAAGTTTTAACAATCACCTATTTTATCTTTTAAACAACTTTAAATGTGATTTGATGGCTTGGTTGTTTTATTAAACCTGTTTAAAACTTGGATTTATTAAGTTGAGGTAGTTATTCAATTATTCAATTGAATATTAATATTTTAATAATATATGTCAAAGAATCATCTGAATATTGTCGACGAGTCATCTGAAGGATGTCGGAAAGTTAATCGAAAGTGTCGACCAGTTAACATGTCGACGAAGTGACTAGATTCCATTCAAAATGGTTGTTATTACCATGTAAAAACCATACATAGTTTAATTCAATTTCATGTCATTGTAAGACAAAGTGCAAATATAAACTAGAATTGCTTACAATTATGAACGTATTTCGAGAGCCTTAAAATATTATGTAGGCTAAATTTGCAATGACCTACATCTAGACAATATATTGAATATCATTTGACCTAGTTTTCAAACTTATAAAATAATTAGGTCATACCTTCCGTAACGGTTAAAAATGGCGAAAATATGAAAATTATCAATTTTTGCTGTATTTAAGTACACTTATCTCTGTGAATTTTTTAAGTTAGCCAAATAAAAAAATACCTACTCGTAAACAATATATTGAATATTATTTAACTTAATTTTCAAGGTCATAGATTAAGTGGATTACACCTTCCGTAGCCGTTAAAGTGACCTAATTTTGAAAAAATCGAAATTTGAATAATTAAAAAAAAAATACGAAATTTAAAAATCGACCTCCAAGAAAAGGTAGATAATGATCCAATGTATCTATGTGTTAAATTTCATCAAAATCGGTCTATCAGTAGTGTCTGAATTTCGGATTTAAGAATTGTAACGAAAATTCAAAATGGCGGCCGATATGGCAGCTTGACCTAATTATTTAGGTCAAATCAATTACTATTGACAAGTTATTTATAAAACAGTTTTCACTTTTCACCTAGCAGTTTTAGACCGGAAGTTACGTAATTACGTCATTTGAGGCTAAACCGGAAGTGGAATTTTTTTTTTCACATTTTTTCAAAAATTATAATCATATTGCCTATCAACTGGTAAAGTTTCAAAATTTTACCATTTATATTAAACGAGAAATCACGGTCTGAAATTTTTGCCGATGACCCTTGAATATTGAATTGCAAATCGTGGGTATAATATTTAACTTAATTGCATAAAACCTATAATTGTTAGTTGACAAATACATTGAAGTTTTCAAATCTGAAAATCCGGTCAAAATCGAAGAGAAAATAAACTTGCTAAAGCAAAAAAACCTCAACTTCCGGTTCTCACTTCCGGTCAGAGATAAAACTTCCGGTTTTGTTTTATTTGATAATAGAAATCATTCTAAGATCAACTGTAGATTTAGAATTTCTGTACCTTTTACCAGTTTGTCTGCAAACTCATCCAAGAATCGCAAAAAAAAAAAAAAAAAATAAAAAATAAAACTAGAGCCACTTGTGGCACAGAGTGGGACTTTGCTAACGTCGCAAATTGCAACAAACAGACAGAAACATCTGATTTTCTGGGATAAACTGGCCAAAGCAATAAGGTATCTGTGTGCAATAATGATCCAAAGTTTCACTTCCGGTCTGGATTTTTTCTTCTTCATTTTTTTGTCTTCTAATTCAATTAAGATTGACATAAATTTTGTTGCGATACATCAATTACAGCACAAGAAGATCAACCGGAAGTTTAAACCCTTTTTACGTTGAAACCGGAAATGAAGCAAAAATTTTGACTCTGCCAATGTTTTTAAATTCATGACACTTGAAGGCACCCAAATTTTCAGATCAATCGGTCTTAAAATAGCAAAGTTGCAAAAATGTGCAAAATACGGCAAAAAAATGTGTGCTACGAATTTCGAAATTTTTCAACTGCTATCTTGTTGGAAATTATTTCAAGTTTCTAAAAATGCAAACCCGAAGAAAATCGATCAATAATTGCGACTTCTAGAGCCACTGACCGACTTTTTAGGCATGTTGCAACGCAGCACTTATGGTTTTGCAAAAATGTTCCAATTTATATTTAATAGAAACGTCGCCACAAAAGAAGGTGTAGAGAAGTTGTGAAATTGCTGCAACTATTGGCTGTGTGAGGTGTGTAAATTTCAAAAAAAAAAAAAAAAAAAAAAAAAAAAGACAAACCGAAAACAAACTGGGACTTTGCGGTAGCCAATAATCCGAACGATTACAATACGTTTTCGCCAAAGTCGAAATACGTAATAAATCGAGTTATAAGTCTCATTTTCTTGAACCTGATTTAACAGGTAACTTTGCCAGGAAACCTACCTTTTCCTTTTCAATCAAAAATGTAAAATTTTGCCAGAAAGCCTACTGATGCCTTTTCAATCAAAAACCTAAAATTTTACCAGGAAACCTACCTATTCATTTTCAATCAAAAATGTAAAACTTTGCCAGGAAGCCTACTGATAAATGTATCATAATTAAAAGAGACTTACTATCTGTCTTGGCATCTGATCTTGGTTTATTCTTTGCTGAAAATATAGTGAGCCACAAAATGAACATGAAGTAGAATGCCTTTGATAATTTATTTGAATGAAAGAATAAAAAACTTTCCTTATCATTTCTGTAATAATATTAGAAGAACACAAAAAGTTATTGATTCAGGGAGAAGTTTTAACAATCACCTATTTTATCTTTTAAACAACTTTAAATGTGATTTGATGGCTTTGTTGTTTTATTAAACCTGTTTAAAACTTGGATTTATTAAGTTGAGGTAGTTATTCAATTATTCAATTGAATATTAATATTTTAATAATATATGTCAAAGAATCATCTGAATATTGTAGACGAGTCATCTGAAGGATGTCGGAAAATTTTATCGAAAGTGTCGACCAGTTAACATGTCGACGATGTGCCTAGATTCCATTCAAAATGGTTGTTATTACCATGTAAAAACCATACATAGTTTAATTCAATTTCATGTCATTGTAAGACAAAGTGCAAATATAAACTAGAATTGCTTACAATTATGAACGTATTTCGAGAGCCTTAAAATATTATGTAGGCTAAATTTGCAATGACCTACATCTAGACAATATATTGAATATCATTTGACCTAGTTTTCAAACTTATAAAATAATTAGGTCATACCTTCCGTAACGGTTAAAAATGGCGAAAATATGAAAATTATCAATTTTTGCTGTATCTAAGTACACTTATCTCTGTGAATTTTTTAAGTTAGCCAAATAAAAAAATACCTACTCGTAAACAATATATTGAATATTATTTAACTTAATTTTCAAGGTCATAGATTAAGTGGATTACACCTTCCGTAGCCGTTAAAGTGACCTAATTTTGAAAAAATCGAAATATGAATAATTCAAAAAAAAATACGAAATTTAAAAATCGACCTCCAAGAAAAGGTAGATAATGATCCAATGTATCTATGTGTTAAATTTCATCAAAATCGGTCAATCAATAGTGTCTGAATTTCGGATTTAAGAATTGTAACGAAAATTCAAAATGGCGGCCGATATGGCAGCTTGACCTAATTATTTAGGTCAAATCAATTACTATTGACAAGTTATTTATAAAACAGTTTTCACTTTTCACCTAGCAGTTTTAGACCGGAAGTTACGTAATTACGTCATTTGAGGCTAAACCGGAAGTGGAATTTTTTTTTTCACATTTTTTCAAAAATTATAATCATATTGCCTATCAACTGGTAAAGTTTCAAAATTTTACCATTTATATTAAACGAGAAATCACGGTCTGAAATTTTTGCCGATGACCCTTGAATATTGAATTGCAAATCGTGGGTATAATATTTAACTTAATTGCATAAAACCTATAATTGTTAGTTGACAAATACAATGAAGTTTTCAAATCTGAAAATCCGGTCAAAATCGAAGAGAAAATAAACTTGCTAAAGCAAAAAAACCTCAACTTCCGGTTCTCACTTCCGGTCAGAGATAAAACTTCCGGTTTTGTTTTATTTGATAATAGAAATCATTCTAAGATCAACTGTAGATTTAGAATTTCTGTACCTTTTACCAGTTTGTCTGCAAACTCATCCAAGAATCGCAAAAAAAAAAAAAAAAAAAAAAATAAAACTAGAGCCACTTGTGGCACAGAGTGGGACTTTGCTAACGTCGCAAATTGCAACAAACAGACAGAAACATCTGATTTTCTGGGATAAACTGGCCAAAGCAATAAGGTATCTGTGTGCAAGGTAATTTTTAAAAAAAACTTATTTCCTACAAACGTAATACGCTGACCCATATATATGGAAAACTGAAAATTTACCCGGATGTGCCAAGCCCATCTAATTCTTTTCAGCGTGAATCTAATCACATTCAAAATGTATATTCACAGTACAAATTTGAAGTTTGTACATCCAATAGATCACGAGATATACACACATACATTTCAAAAAAACGTAAATACGGCAAAATGTACTTTTATTTTCAAAAATCAAAAATTTCAATTTTCATTTTAAAAAACTTTTGTTATACATCGCTGGAAAGAGGACAAAAAGCACCTTAAGAATCTAAAAAAATTAACCCTCTAAATTAATTAGGTCACACTCTAGAGCAGTCCAAAGTTGCGAATTTTGCTGTTTTCAGGCAGCTATAAAAACGGAAGTTGATGTCTGAGGTCAAAGGTCAAAGTGTCAACTAATAGCCAAGGTCAATGACCTTTGACCTACTAAAGGTCAAAGTCACCAAAGGTCAAGGTCACGAGAAATAAGCCCCCAAACTTCGAAAAAATTCAACCGGATGTTGCAAAATTGCAAAAGCGAAATTCAAAAATCAGCTCCCACAGTTTTTTTCGTAATCGACTAAAGCTACAAGAAATGTAAACATCGCGGAAATTAGACATTACCCTGAGGCCCCATTTTGAGTTTTACAAAAAAGTGACATTTCAAGATGGCGGCCAAAGTTTCACTTCCAGTCCGGATTTTTTCTTCTTCATTTTTTTGTCTTCTAATTCAATTAAGATTGACATAAATTTTGTTGCGATACATCAATTACAGCACAAGTAGGTCAACCGGAAGTTTAAACCCTTTTTACGTTGAAACCGGAAATGAAGCAAAAATTTTGACTCTGCCAATGTTTTTAAATTCATGACACTTGAAGGCACCCAAATTTTCAGATCAATCGGTCTTAAAATAGCAAAGTTGCAAAAATGTGCAAAATACGGCAAAAAAATGTGTGCTACGAATTTTCGAATTTCGAAATTTTTCAACTGCTATCTTGTTGGAAATTATTTCAAGTTTCTAAAAATGCAAACCCGAAGAAAATCGATCAATAATTGCGACTTCTAGAGCCACTGACCGACTTTTTAGGCATGTTGCAACGCAGCACTTATGGTTTTGCAAAAATGTTCCAATTTATATTTAATAGAAACGTCGCCACAACAGAAGGTGTAGAGAAGTTGTGAAATTGCTGCAACTATTGGCTGTGTGAGGTGTGTGTAAAAGACAAACCGAAAACAAACTGGGACTTTGCGGTAGCCAATAATCCGAACGATTACAATATTTTTTCGCCAAAGTCGAAATACGTAATAAATCGAGTTATAAGTCTCATTTTCTTGAACCTGATTTAACAGGTAACTTTGCCAGGAAACCTACCTATTCCTTTTCAATCAAAAACCTAAAATTTTACCAGGAAACCTACCTATTCATTTTCAATCAAAAATGTTAAACTTTGCCAGGAAGCCTTCCTATTCATTTTCAATCAAAAATGTAAAACTTTGCCAGGAAGCCTACTGATAAATGTATCATAATTAAAAGAGACTTACTATCTGTCTTGGCATCTGATCTTGGTTTATTCTTTGCTGAAAATATAGTGAGCCACAAAATGAACATGAAGTAGAATGCCTTTGATAATTTATTTGAATGAAAGCATCAAAAACTTTCCTAATCATTTCTGTAATAATATTAGAAGAACACAAAAAGTTATTGATTCAGGGAGAAGTTTTAACAATCACCTATTTTATCTTTTAAACAACTTTAAATGTGATTTGATGGCTTGGTTGTTTTATTAAACCTGTTTAAAACTTGGATTTATTAAGTTGAGGTAGTTATTCAATTATTCAATTGAATATTAATATTTTAATAATATATGTCAAAGAATCATCTGAATATTGTAGACGAGTCATCTGAAGGATGTCGGAAAGTTATTCGAATGTGTCGACCAGTTAACATGTCGACGATGTGCCTAGATTCCATTCAAAATGGTTGTTATTACCATGTAAAAACCATACATAGTTTAATTCAATTTCATGTCATTGTAAGACAAAGTGCAAATATAAATAAATCGAGTTATAAGTCTCATTTTCCTGCACCTGATTTAACGGGTTACACCATGCAGTGTGCAATGAGGAAAATTTTTTTATACCCTACACTTACACAGTTACAGTACTCTCTCTCTCTCAAAAAAAAAATAAGTCTCTGCTACTCTGCTCTACATAACTGGATTATGTTGTGTGCAATGAGATATTAGCGTAGACCTATCCTCTTTCCATTACCTACTGTCTCCCATCTCTAAGGATCTTTCATGTGCAGCTTGTAGCTTATAGGGCCTCAGTTAATTGTCTGAACAATAGAAATAGATACTTTTACCATATCAGCCACTTTGGGTCCAACCGACTCAGTCTGTTTTTACTGACAGTGACATCAATGACACTCGGACAGTGACAACCAGCACTGTCCTCAGAGCCAATCCAGGTAGAACTGACATTCAGCCTAAGCTCACTGACTGTGCAGAATTTTTTTTTTTTTTTTTAAATGCTAATGTTTAGTAACCTTCACTTTTCTTCTTCGTAGAAAATCTTTTTGAGCTCACTGAAAGATGTCTACAACCAAGTACTGAGGATAATAAATTGAATCTATGAAACATACTGCCTCTCATGGAGGTCGCCATGTTGGTTTTGGATGAAAGTATAAAACGTAACCAACGTAAATTAAAAAAAAAGTATAAAAAATCTAGGTCGTATTTAAAAATATGGTAAACTGTAGCCAAAAATATTGACATCCATATAAAAGACGTGTGTGACACAAATGAAGTTTATTTGAAGGTCAAATAGCTACCGCCAGCGATTCGAGCTTTCGTGATTACTTACTTGTGCTTACTTACTTACTTACTTCCGGACGGCATGGTATTGAAATCCAGTATAATATTGTACCAAAGTCAAAATTAAATGTTTAAATGTTTGCTTTCAGTTTCATTCGGAGACATATTCTCAAATTGCCATGTTCCAAAATCAGTTCTGGAGTTTTTTCTGAATCAGGTTTAAATGAACTTTTATGCTGGATTATTTTTTATTATCATTCTGATCGAATGTGTGAAGCATTAATTTAAATATATTTTTTGTTCTTCCATGCTAGGCTTCCTTACCTAACCTTATTATAAGTTTACCTAAGTGCATTTAAGCACAGTTGATCAGCTAGCTACCCTATATTAGGCTCATTGTTGTCATGTTTGATCATCAATGGCCCAGTGAGTTAAATGCTTGCTCGCTTAATGAGGCTGAGTGCCCATATCAATAACTTATAAGGCTAAACTAAAATAAAAGGTCGAAATGAACCTGATTTTGCCCAGACAGTGATTCAGGTCAGAGGGACTGACATGGAAAAGGTTTCTTGTCGTTTGGGTTGGACAATAAATTGAGGCTGTGTGTAATTGCCTCTCATAGCCATATTAATAAATTTATTGAACTAAGCTGATTAAATATATTAATCAAAGTGTCCACCATTATAGCCTAGCACTACATCTACTGACCTGTAACTATTTTACATTTAAATTTTGGAATATCTGTCTTCCAGGATTAAGAATTTGGTACCGACCTTTCAGGATGGAAGAGAATCCTGTCAAATGTTACATGTGTGGAGTGAATTATCATTCAGGTAATGAAAACTCATGCTATCATGTCATGGGGTGAAACTCGTTCTCACTCTACATGCTACAATTCTTTATAGATTCTTTCAATTTTGATTTTGTGGGTCAGTGTCATTATGAAGATGATCCCTAATGATTTTCATGATGATCCCATAATTTTTTCATTGAAATATTGTGTCTGAGTGAAACTCGTGCTCATGAATTTTAGAATTTTCTCTTTTGTCTTTTAGAGGCTGATCGTTTGAGACATTTAGAAGGCAAAAGACACAAGAGTACTTTTGATGAAGGTTTGGGAATATTAAACAAAGCAGTTGAAGCTCGTTGGGACTGCAAATGGGTGGACTATGAAACTTTACATGAATACTTTTCACAATTTGGAAAAATCGAAAGATTTTATTATAATCAGTCAGTAAGTGTCATTTTGCTTGTCTAATTTGATTTAATTGCAGAAAATCAAGATTTAATAAACCAAGTACTTGTATATCAAACCACAAAACTCTATGTGTAATTAAAAAAAAACATTCATTCAAACTGTCCGGTATATTTAAAATTGACAGCTGCATATTTCAATTCGTGGCCTACAGCAGGCAATACTGCAAGGGATAGTAAAAGAGGTTTGATTTGTATTTGGAACACTGATATCATCAATTTGTACAATTCCAAGTAACAATCAGACATCTATGATTCAAACTATTCCACTGTATATCTAAGTGTTTGATAATGTTGCTAATCTCAAAATTTGTAAAAATTAAGAAATAAAGCCTTCGCATTTTGTGTCGTCATAAACACTTTATTTTATAATTTATTTAAATTATTGACATCTGCCATTGATATACAAAAAGGTATCTCCCTTGACAACTATTTGTTTTTTAATTTCAGAAAACTTATGCTCTTTGTTACTTTGACAAAGCCAGTATTGTGCAGAAGATTTTACAAAAAAAGGATCATGTCGTAAATGGTTATTCAATTAAGATAAGTAAACGTATCATAAATGATAGAACAAAAGTTAAACGTCCTGTGAAAGCTATGGAAATAAAAGGTGCAAGTCATGCTGAATTGATGGTGAAGCTAAAGAAACTTAACACAGTAAGTCAGTTATTAGATAAACTTTTTACAACTCCAGAGCTCAACGCTCCAAAATGAAGTCTGCAACTCCAGTGCAGCCCATGTGAACAACTGCCCCCAGGCCTACCCTTGGTGTAACTATTCAGTATATCAGTCATGTATTTAATTATTCAGTATATCAGTCATATATTTAATTATACAGTATATCAGTCATGTATTTAATTATTCAGTATATCAGTCATGTATTTAATATATTCAGTATATCAGTCATGTATTTAATTATACAGTATATCAGTCATGTATTTAATTATTCAGTATATCAGTCATATATTTAATTATTCAGTATATCAGTCATGTATTTAATTATACAGTATATCAGTCATGTATTTAATTATTCAGTATATCAGTCATGAATTTAATTATACAGTATATCAGTCATGTATTTAATTATACAGTATATCAGTCATGTATTTAATTATTCAGTATATCAGTCATGTATTTAATTATACAGTATATCAGTCATATATTTAATTATTCAGTATATCAGTCATGTATTTAATTATACAGTATATCAGTCATGTATTTAATTATTCAGTATATCAGTCATGTATTTAATTATTCAGTATATCAGTCATGTATTTAATTATTCAGTATATCAGTCATGTATTTAATTATTCAGTATATCAGTCATGTATTTAATTATACAATTTATCAGTCATGTATTTAATTATTCAGTATATCAGTCATGTAATTAATGATTCAATATACCAGTCATACATTTTACCTTTAAATACATCAATTCTATATTTTTAGATGAGCGAGCAGATGAGGGTTATTAGAGAAACTATTAGATTGACACCCATAGAATTAAATGCCAGAAAAAAATTAGCTGAAAATCTGACAACGTTTTTCAAACCCTATATACCAGGTAATTTAAAAGGGGAATTCTAGGGTTTTTTTGGTTTCTGTTAATTTTTAAGCGCTAGAATTATTTAAGGAGTTTACATTTACACCAATTTTTTGTTGGATTTCAATGTGAATATTGTGGAGTTAACTATAGCTAAGCTTAGCTTCATCAATCTTCCAAAACAAAATAGTCGTGCAGTTTGACTTAATCCTCTCATAATAGACCACCTTGATAAAGAGACCGTTTTTTGAATATTCCCTTGCGTGGTCTCTGAATACAGGTTCTACTGTAAAATGAAGAAATTTCACATTGTTTACTGCAGTGCTTCTCCATATGGACCCCCTGGGCGGAATTGAAATTCTTGGAGGGGAATTTAGAAGGAAGGGGGGAGATTTTGGAATGCATGAAAAATGGGGAATATACTTCGAACAATAAGCATCGAGAGAGATAAACATGCTGTTGGTGATTGATCACCAAATAGCTTTGTTTTAAAATCTTGTATCTTGTGCTTTCTTTTTATGTTAGTAGACGTGGGTCAAGCTTATCAGAGATAACAGAGCGCCTCCCATGTAAGGAGATGGCTGCCTGCCAGAATGGTCTCAGATGCAAAGAAATAGATCCAAATTTTCAAAATTTCCTTGAGAAGAGAACGCTTCCTAGACTCTGCTCCAGTGGCTTCGAGTCTGCAAAGCTTGCCCTCCCAGTCACTAAACCACGAGTTAGGGGGAAAGTTCGTCAAGGGGGGGAATCTGATAAGAAAAGGTTGAGAAGCTCTGGTGTAATGCTTGGTTTAATTGATATAAAATAATTGATTTCAGGTAGTTCTGTTTGTTTGTTTGGTTCTTCTATTAATGGTTTTGACATGAAAGGTAGCGACATAGATTTGTTTCTAGATTTAAACAGGAAAGACGTTGATCCTAAAACACAGGTAGGCCTCTTATCGGCTACATATTTTGTATGACCACATTGAATATGTGACATTTCTTGCTGGTAAATTTGTTGGTCCATTCATCCACTTTTACTATAGACACAATGAATAAGACACAATTTTCACCTGATTGTATGTATATATTGATGAGATCTCATCCAAGTTTTAAGATTAATTGTATGAGCATTTGTATACGCCCACCAATAATGTGGTAATTCCAACAATACAGCATTTCATTTGAAGAATAGAGAAGTTAGTGTAGTAAATAATAAAACTTGAGTACTTGACATTAAATACCAACCTTTCATATGCAACAATTCATCAAAAAGGGTTTACTTCATCAGGAGAAGAGTGTGAACTAAGATTGCGACTTCATAAACCTTAAGAGGTCATATTGTAATTTCCCTGATGAAGTCAAAACTTTGTGTGTTATTGGAAGGTATTTGATATCCAGATTTATTATTTATTACACGCATTATTGTGTTTCTTGACTTAGTCTTACTTAGTCTTAGTCTTAGTCTTGGCATGTCTCATATTATGATAATGGAAATTTTGCATGCTGCCCCTTTAATGTAATTCATTTCCTCAATTTCAGGGTGTTGTTGTTCCTGGAAGTTTTATGAACCTATTACCAAAAGGTTGTCGCTCTGAATCCTTCAATTTTTATGATTTGAATTTGAAAGACCAAATTCGTTTTACTGGAAACTTATTGAGATCCCATCGGTCATTTTCTTGTAATGTTGTGAGTATAACTGGAGCTCGATGTCCTGTTGTGAAATTTAGGCATGTTCCTACTGGATTAGACTGTGATATCTCAATCAGTAACAGGTAAGTTTTGAATGTCAAATGGATCAACATTTTTATATAGTCGTCGCCCCTGTCTGTCAATCCTGTTGTGGACATGATAGAGAGCTGGTTTCTTAAAGGATTTTGACGAAACTTGGTGTAAGTCTTTGTAATTACCCAAGGATGAACCCTATTAAAAATTAGACCAATCAAATAATATTTTCTATGAGTTATTGCTCTTGTTCAATAAAGAGCTGGATTGATGATGGATTTGGATGAAATTTTGTGTGAGTGTTTGTAATAACCCTATTGAAAATCAGACCATCGAAAAATATTTTATATGATTTATTGCCCTTGTACTTAAAAACTTGTTCTTGAATTTTTTGTGGACACAATAGAGTGCTGGTTTCTGGATGGATTTTGATGAAACTTGGTGTGAGTGATTGTTTTCAACCCCTTTTGAAAATCAAACTTATCGAAAATACATTTGATATGAGTTATTGCCCTTGTTCTTGGATGCTTTATGGACATGATAGAAACCTGGTTTCCTGATGGATTTGATGAAATTTATTGTGAGTGATCCTGATCAACCAAGGATGAACCTTAATTAAAATTCAAGAAAAACCTTTCATTGACCTGAGATTCTTGTCAACCTCCTCAAAAACTTGGCTGCTATCATAAATGAGGGCGTATTATGACGGCCATCGCTTTTTTTCTACAAGGGAAGTACATCTTGTTAAGAAGGGACTACTCCCGTTGTATGATGGGGTTTTCAAATCATTGTGGAGGATTCAGTTAGACAGCAATAGTTCACATATCCTTTTTTATTTAGCGTTGGCATGCATCCATAGATATTTGAATAAGCCACTTAGATTGAATTTAGGGGAAGTAATTCACATAAAGAGGGGATTCAAACCAGTCCACAATATAATTGTTACAAGATTCTTAAGATGTTACTTATTGTGAAATTTTGTTGTTTCTTTGGATGAATCAAACTTAGGTGAATGTAACTAGATTCTGGAAACAATCTGAGCGCTAGGATGACCTAAGCTCTTATTTTCTAACACATTTTTTAGGATATCCTAGCATCTTAACTTCTTACACTGTTTCTAGGATATCCTAGCATCTTAACTTCAAACACTGTTTCTAGGATATCCTAGTATCTTAACTTCAAACACTGTTTCTAGAATAACCTAGCATCTTAACTTCTTACACTGTTCTAGAATAACCAAGTCTCTTAACTTCTACACTGTTTCTAGAATAACCTAGTCTCTTAACTTCTAACACTGTTTCTAGAAAAACCAAGTCTCTTCACTTCTAACACTGTTTCTAGAATAACCAAGTCTCTTAACTTCTAACACTGTTTCTAGAATAACCAAATCTCTTAACTTCTAACACTGTTTCTAGAATAACCAAGTCTCTTAACCTCTAACACTGTTTCTAGGATAACCAAGTCTCTTAACTTCTAACACTGTTTCTAGAATAACCAAGTCTCTGAAACTTCTAACACTGTCTAGAATAACCAAGTTTCTTAACCTTTAACACTGTTTCTAGAATAACCAAGTCTCTTAACCTCTAACTCTGTTTCTAGAATAACCAAGTCTCTTTTTTTTAAAACCTCTCTAACAACACTGTTTCTAGAATAACCAAGTCTCTTAACCTCTAACTCTGTTTCTAGAATAACCAAATCTCTTAACCTCTAACTCTGTTTCTAGAATAACCAAGTCTCTTAACTTCTAACATTTTTTCTAGAATAACCAAGTCTCTTAACTTCTAACACTGTTTCTAGAATATCATATATTATTTCATACACAGTTGCTAGGATAATCTAGCTCTAATATCATTTCCAAAAATACAGCTTTATTTCTGGTGACTTTTCAGGCTAGCTTTAAAAAACAGCAAGCTGTTATTATTATATGGTAATTTGGATGATAGAGTAAAAGATCTTGTGTACACTGTGAGATACTGGGGAAACATACACAAGATAAGTGGTAACCCCGCTGGCTTATCAAGCTATGCATTGACTTCATTAGTCATTTTTTTTCTTCAAAACACAAACCCCCCAGTTCTGCCCACTTTACAGACTTTAAAGGACTTGACAGGTATGTAACAGAAATAATGAAATAACATGAAAGGTGGATAGGTAGAGTTGACACACTCAGTTGCTGAGTGAAATGAATTTGGAAAAGTGGGCTTGATTTATTTAGGCAAGCAACATTGATAATTGAAAGGCAGTTCCGTTTTGTCTTTGTTTTTTTGGTCTTGGACTGGACTTGTTGCTCAAACTGTACTTTTACAAACTTTAAAGTGTCTTCATGAGCACTAATCTGATAGAATTATACCAAACTTTTGTTAGTATTTTAGATTTAGCTACATGTACTTCCATTAAGCGATTTATCCTGATCAATTTTCCTGCTGGAGTTCGACGCAACTTGGAAATATTGTTTATTATTATCCCAATGTAATAAGTACTTAATGTCTCATCTATCAAAAGTGCTTGTCTCTGTGGTAAGGTTGAAGATTGGTTATTTTAGATCAAAGAGATAAGATCGATGGCTGGGATTGTTCATTTACAGACGATATCGAAGTTATACCCAAAACAACTAACACTAACACTGCAGGTAATATTTCAAACTTTTAAACAACATGACTAAAACACTCACATTGTTTTTATATGCCCACATGAATATGTGGACGTAAATTTTCGTCGCCCCTGTCCGTCCGTCAACATTTGTTGTAGACACAATAGAAGCTAGAATTTTATATAGATCTTAATGAAACTTGGTATGAGCATTGGCATTGATAAGACTGCGGTCAAGTTCAATTTTGACAATTTTTCGTTGAACGGTTTTTGAGTTATTGCCCTTCACTTAGTTACATCATGTCAAAATTTATTGTTAATGCAATAGAAGCTACAATTTTCAAGGGATTTGAATGAAACATGGTATGTGAATTGGAATTGATAAGATGGTGGTAAAGTTTTGAACTTGACAAATTTTCGATAAACGGTTCTTGAGTTATTGCCCTTGACTTAGTAAAATCGCGTCAAAATTTTATTTTGAGTGCAATAGAAGCTACAATATTTAATGGATTTCGATGAAACTTGGTGTGAGCATTGGAATTGATATGACTTTGGTCAAGTTCGAATTTGAAGATTTTTTTGATGAACAGTTTTTGAGTTATTGCCCTTGTCTTAGTAAAATCTTGTTATAATTTTATTGTTGATGCAATAAAACCTACAATTTTAAAAGGATTTTGATGAAACTTGGTGAACATTGGAATTGATTAGACTTCAGTCAAGTTCGAATTTGACAATTTTTCAATGGACTGCTTTGAGTTATTGCCCTTGGCTTAGTAAATTTGCGTCAAAATTCTATTGTGGTTGCAATAAGAAGCTTCAATTTTCAAAGGATTTTGATGGAACTTGGTGTAATCATTATAATTGATAAGACGGTTTTTGATTTTTTAGTTATTGCTCAATTTATTATTCAAATTCAATGCTGCCAGTGGGAGTATGTCACTTTGCCTGGCAAGCTATCTTTATTATCCTTTGGTGGCTCGGGGAATCCTCGGACCTGTTTCACAAAATTTGAACAAAGATACAATCAAGATTTTAAGAAATACAATAACCTGATTGGTTGATAAAAACTCAATTTTAGTGATTGACCAATTTGACCATTGGAACATTAAAATCATTAAAATCATCCAAAAGTGAGTTTTCATGAAAAAAAGAGTTTACTGAGAACTTATTTTGTATCCTGCAGGCTCCATATTTGGAACTGTATTAGCATTATTTGATTGGACCACCAATATTGTTATCTACCAATCAGCAATAATGTCACATATTTAGAGTTGCATGTCCAATGTTCTAAAATCAAATTCTCTGTTCTCGAGAAAGACGAGTCCTGTTTTATTTTAAAAAGCAATTCTCAAATTTTCTATGTAAAATGGTTTCTCTGTTGCTGGATCAACATATAGAAACCATAGGAAGAACGTTCAGAGGGTTGTTGAATTGGCCATATATGCTGTTCATGCCAAAATTTCTGGATGCAAATATAATATAAGCCCTGTTCTGCATGTTAAAAATAAATAAAAAAATTCCTCTAATTTTTTCCAGGCCAATTGTTTAAGATGTTCTTAGAATTTCATAAGCAGATTTCATATAACGAAATGGTATTGATATGCAGGGACGCAACAGTTGTTCCAATTAAGGAATTCAGAGAGAAATTTGAAAGTACCCTTGAGAATTGGGACTTCAAGGTAGGTAATCCCAAATGACCCAAGTCATTCTAGACAGTGACAGTTTAATAATGAGGAATGCTGTTGCTTTTGTGATTGTTACTATTTGGGAGATAACATATTGTACAGGTAGAATAATCTTGACAAATCTATGGAAGGGAATAGCTGCCAATATTAGATTCAATGAAGAAGTGTCTAATTCTATTGTAATAAGTCAAATGACATGTGTAATAAAACAAGGTACCTTAATATCAAAACACATATGACAGCTTTTGTTGAAGTAAATTGTTTTAAAACAAAAGTTTTATGTTAAACGGTAAGATCACTCTTGTTTTAGTAGAATATAATATTACTAAAAACATATTACATTAGATGTATGTCACAAACCCCCCTTCATAACACATTGGTTATTTGTCGCATGCAGTTTCTCTTTTTACATATCAATTTTGTCATATCTATTTTGTCGTATCTTTAACGTTCATCACGTGACCATCACGTGACCTAAAAAATAGAAATCATTTAAGAAATACTCCCAGGGGAATTTATAGTCTTGTTCTTTACGACAGACAGTGAATGAATTTTCGCCACCAATTTCCATGATAATAATAATGATTCTTTATTTGGGTCAACAATTTATTTGTCCCTAAAAATGGGGACATTGCTGGAGAAGGTTGAATACCCCTGATCTATTTGGACACATCTGATTTTTAGGTCGCGGAGATTCTGAGACAAACTGCACCCCACCTCACTTCAAATTCAGATGATTTGCCTGTGCCAGAAAATACATCTCCCCTAATTACCGGGCCTCGGTCTGGGTCTACTTGTACTACAACTAGTACTAGCCCTATAAGGAGAAAACAGGCGACATATTTCTTGATGGATGGCATTAGTAGTATTATTAGTTGACTCCATATAGTTTGTAAAAAGGTTTTCTGGCTCAGGCAAAGCCTCGGAATTTGAAGTGAGGTGGGATGCAGCTTGTCTCAGTAGCTCCACGACCTTGCTTATGTTGTCTGCTAATTATAAGTATCTGATATTAAGGGTCTTGATGATCGAAGCTGCTATTCCCACTTCTTGAAGCGGTGAACTTTATTTTTATTTCCAAATCAGATGTGTCCAAATAGATAAATGCCAAAAAAATAAAGAAAAGAACAAAAATTCTTAACCTGGAAAGGGGCTTTAGCAGCGACACAGTTGAAGCAAAGGCTTCAATAATCGAACTTAAATGGGAAGTTGAAAATGTTATGCATAATAAATTGTTGACCCAAATAAAGAATAATTATTATTATCATGGAAATTGGTGGCGAAAATTCATTCACCGTCTGTCATGAAGAAGAAGACTATAAATTCGACTGGGAGTATTTCTTAAATGATTTCTATTTTTTAGGTCACGTGATGGTCATGTGATGAATGTTAAAGATACGACAAAATAGATATGGTGTTAAAAAAAAGGGGGAAAAAAGGGGGGGGTTTGTGACATACATCTAATGTAATATGGTTTTAGTAATATTATATTCTACTAAAACAAGAGTGATCTTACCGTTTAACATAAAACTTTTGTTTTAAAACAATTTACTTTAACAAAAGCTGTCATATGTGTTTTGATATTAAGGTACCTTGTTTTATTACACATGTCATTTGACTTATTACAATAGAATAAGACACTTCTTCATTGCATCTAATTATGGCAGCTTTTCCCTTCCATACAAATCCATTAAAATAATCAACTGGAATTGCTTCCGTGACTAAATCAAAGGGTGTGTTCATCTTAAAATACCAATAACGCATGCATACTGTGTTCATCGCCAAAGAAAGTCGCTCATGGTAACCAGAGAGTGTGCCATTGGCAATGATATATCAAACATGATAGATCTTTTCCACATTTGGCCCAATGCACACTAAAAATCACCTGTTAAGCTACTAGTCAAGCATCATTTTACGCTGGACCTCTTTGTCTACCATGTGAAGAGTCAAGTTAAATCAATAATGCTTATTTAAAATATTAGCTTATGAATCATGGTCCAACTTAAGGGAATTATGGCGATCACGAGTTGTGTATAAGTTTAAAAAAAAAAATCTTTAGTTGTCAGTAGCTGCATTCGAAACTCCTGATTACTTTAATTATGGTGAACCATACACATCTGGTAATAGCTTCAGTATGAGGCCCTTCTTTTTTTTTAATTACAATTTTTTTTTTCCTAGATGAAAGAAATGAATGTACAAGATCCATTTGTATTAAATCACAATATTACAAGGAATGTCACATCAAATGTCAAAAATGAGTTAAAAAAGCATCTAAACAAGTCATCAACGGCAATCCGAAAGTGTCTAAAATCGAAAAAGGCAAATATGGCTTTAATTCATGCTCTTGACTTTAATAGTGTCTTCTCGAACACGGATCACCATAGTTGTACAATAAATTTAAATCCGGAAATGTCCAGTCAAAAGAATATGCGCCTGAGTGATTATTTATGGTGTGTACACGCTTGTCAATTTGTGGAAAAACTCTTGAGTGATATTCTTTTTGTGGAATTAGACTTAGAACAGAATAAAATCATGTCAGAAAGAGAATTCCGAATTAAGGCATGTGGTATGGAAGAAGATCTCAATAGCATTCTCAATAAACCAGATGAGGAAAATATTAAGCCATTTGAGGAGTTATTTACAGGTGAAAATTTAAAACACGAAGAGGAAATTATTGAGTCACCAGGTGATTCTTTTAGAAGCCAAAATATAGAACCTAGTTATTCTTTCGCAAGCCAAGTTTTAGGGGACTTCGATGAAATAAATGAGGGACAAAATAAACGTAAGATAATACACACAGAGGAGCATAGTGCTAAACGAACAAAATCTGTCTTGAACAATCCAGTCTTGTCAATGAGTGAAAATTCCCCTGCTCTTGATGCCAAAACTAAAAACCTAAGTTTTCATGAATTAGTTTTGGAAGAAGACTTCAACATCCACACTGGATTGGTTAATGACAATGAAACTGCAAGTACAAGTAACCATGGTGAAAATACTACATCACAAGACTCTGACAACCAGTTTGGAGATACTCAATTTGTTAATGGCAATGAGATTGCAAGTACAAGCAATCAAGATGAAAATTCTAAAGTAGAAGAAGCCAAATCGAATGAAGTGGATCCAATTGATTTAGGTGAAATAGTTTTTAATTGTCATGCCAGAAATATTCCGTTAACTGGTAGACGAAAGACAGCAAGTGAAATTAATTTGGAAAAAATGATAAAAGACTTGGAGTTAGAGAAAGAAATATCTAAGTGTATCATGGAACGCGGCAATTATCAAACTTTGGACATGACATTTAAATGCGTATTGAATCCAAGTATTTCTGCCCGTCATGCTAGTGTCAATGTGAGTTTTGAACGGGCAATAGACGAAAAATCAAAAAGATTTGAATTTTTGTGTGACTTTTTAAAGGCCTTTATTGTAACGATGTTTAAAAACGACTTAAAATAAACTAAGTGAAGATACAATTGAAAATAAGCAGTGATTATATGTAGATGTGTAGTTGTGTTGATTCAATTGAAAACCCCTAAATAGTCTTCACATGATACAAAAAATCATGTAACTAAACAGATAGATTTGCCCTCTGTTTGGCCATTCATACGTTAATCTAAGAAAAGAGATGTTTTCACCAAAGCTTATCTATATTTACATTCTGTGTTTAAATCAAATCCTTTTCACTTATGTTTTAAAAATATGCCTAATGCCTTTAATGAGGAATTGAAAAAATTACAAGATTTTTGTTTTGGGTTGTTTTTGATAAATTTTTTTGCATACATGATGGTTGAAATTATTCCTTGAAATTGTTGTTAATAAAACCTATTGCTTAATGTTTTGGAGAGGACAGTCTGTTTAATAGCTATGTTTATCAGAATTTTCCTGCCTGAAAAAGAAGGCACAGTGCCTCCGAGAGTCAGACGCTTGCTCGCTAACCTATAGCTCCAGGGTTCCAACAAAAGTGGATATGAACTTTTGGATTTTTTTAGCAAAGAGTCGGCTTATGCTGCTGTCCTGGCATATCCCTGATTGCATGGTGTTACCTGTTTTCGTTAGTCAATAAAGTGCAGAATTTTCTCCTTGAAAAGTGAGTAAGGACCATGCGTCTTTTCTTGCACTATTGGTAGAACGATTTGTAAAGCTTGAAAATAACACTCCTGATATCAGACTGATAAAAAAAAAGTCTTCGTGGACTGAAAACTAATATAAATTGAGAGACTCTTATGTGCTCACGGTTGTGTTTCTCTTTTTATCTATAATGATTAGTTTGAAATGCAAATCTGTCTAATATGCTACAATTCCATATATCTGTATATATATTATTCAATCATCAAGATGGTTTAAATCCCATTTAAGTATTATATTGAACTCCAGAGATTTGATTAAATGCATCATTTTAAAAGACTTTAATTTATCTACTTCAGTTAGGGTCAAACAACTGGGTTTTGAATGTTAATTTGCTTTGGTAAATAGATTAATTTGATGATCAATTCAAGAGCCCCATTGTTACGACCTAACTGAAGTACACATAAAAAAATATATGAATGCTAGTTTGGTCTAATTTTTAATTAGGCTGGAAAAATTACCAGCATTTACTATTCATTGATAATTAGTGAAACTTGCCACGGTCATTTTGACACTCCATTGCTGAATTAATCAATGCTACCTCATCTTGTTGATTTCTGTTGAAATTCAAGCTCTTTTCTTCCACATATTAAGTAGGATTTTAGGTAACATTGCAATTGAGTGATGTTTCGAAAGCACATGAATAAGTATGTAGACTCAACCTTTAGAGATAGTGTTGTTTGTGCAGTTTTTAGGGTAACATATCACTTGATTATATGTATTGCATTCAGTCGATATATATTAAAGGGACAGCGGGTCAAAGGACAGTTTCAGGGAAAATCAGAAAAGTCCATAAAAAGAACTTAAGTTTAAATATGAAATACATGTATTTATCTTTTATCAAATTGTAACAAATGAGATGAATAACAACAATGAAATATATATGCTATGATAATATGAACAATTAATATAACAAGGAACACAAGGGAATAAATTATCTTCTTTAATAACAAGGTACATAACGTTTAAAAAAAAAACTGGCCAGTGCAAAATTAGTCGAAGAACAGATCAAACAGTACCGCAGACTAAACCAAATATACCATTATTTATTCCCTTGTGATCCTGGTTATATTTACCCTCAACTTCTAAATTTCGATCAACAATAAATATAAATCAGATTAATAAACAGAATATCATAAATAAAACTCCATTCGCTGACAGATCTTCCCCTTTTATAGGCATTTCCATGTCCTAACCTTTTGCAATGTAAGTAATTTTTCACATTCAAACTAAAACGGAACTATGGTTTGAAGTTTCAATCATTATGCTGAAATAGAAACATTATTAACATTTAAGTGGATAACAGCTTGTCAAACCCAGGCATGAAGGTGATTCAGATGGAATTTCCCTACCAACCATCTAATCTCAAAATCTCCACAACCCAGGGTCTGTATCTGTTGTTCAAGCCATCATTCAATCACTCAGCTGCCTAAAATAAGAACAAATTCTAGGTGAAAACATTTTCAACACGATAAAAAAATAAAACAAGAATAACAATAATATGCTCATTTACAAAGATGGTATTTTATTTTACTCTCTGGGTTTCTTCCGAAGCTTAATACTGCTGACTTAAAGAAGCTTATTAAAGAAGCTTATTTTGTCACACATGAAATATTAGTTGGATGGAATAAGAACAACGAATGACACAAAATACATGTATGAGAATGATTATGATGATAGGTACTTAGGTAGTTGCATTGAAATTGCGTAGTCCGGCCATGATATAGCCAGTAAATGTATGAATAACATGCGGACATGTTGTTTGGCTATTTGTCTTCAACTACAACACTTCAACCTGATCCACATTTTATTTGTCTGTTGTGATGTGACTTTAGATTTGAGAAAAAGTTTTCTAATCCTAAAATATCGTCAACCGATTTAAAATCACTTTCAGTTCGTTTGCTCATTTCATTTTCATAGTCACTTTCAGGGTTCGATTTAGACGTGTTGTCGATTTTATTATTGTTATTTAGGTCACTTAATTCGGTCACATAGGATTGAACTTTCGGAACATTCAATTTCACAAACTTTTTCTTCATTATCTTTTTATTCTCGATTGTTCTCAGACGGATCAAATCATTTTGTAACCTTTTAATCGTACAATTTAACAAAACATTTACTCTTATTTTCCCAACTTCTTTGTAATTAGTTTTGTTTAGTTTCTTTCCTTCGACTTCCTGGATTAGCTTTATCAAAGTGGAGACATTTTGTGATTGGACACCCATTGAAACAGTTAGTACCAAAATCAACCTCTAAACACTAAAAACCAAAATTACCTCTCCCACTAATACTAAAAACGAAAAGTCCAAAAAGATGAATCTCACTAAATCGTCGATGTGATGGCCTGGTCCTCCTAATCTTGTTTCGAATAGCCTAATCTCTCTCTGGGATTGTGTAAAACGGAATATTTGATGATAAACGGAAGCTACGTCATCGATGACGCTACTCACTCTCACCCACGCGCTCTAAACTTTGTATTCATACACCCAAGCTGACACATTCACGGAAAATAGTCCTAGTTGTTTTTTTAAGTTGATTATAATTCAACCCAATTTAAAAAAAATTAAATGGGGTGTTATATTTGTATACACGAGAATAAAATTTACAAAATGCTGAACTTATG
The DNA here is from genome assembly GCA_030562195.1 of Nipponacmea schrenckii. Lineage (NCBI taxonomy): Eukaryota > Metazoa > Mollusca > Gastropoda > Lottiidae > Nipponacmea > Nipponacmea schrenckii. Next base: position 4,089,019 of record CM060199.1, read on the forward strand.
TCTGTGGATCTAATAATTGATATTCACACCTAACCTAATAAAGTAAAACAAAAAAGGAAATACCCAACCCAACTTGGTCAAAAAAAGGTAAGGGAAGGAAATGAAAAATTTGGCAAAATTTATAACATCATTTATATTATAAGTTTTAGAGAAGTGAAAATAAATTTTACAATTTCGCTAATGATTTATTTTGATACTAAATTTAGACACAGGTGTAATATTCTATTACCACAACCAGTTAGAACCAGTTCAAACAAGAGAAAGAAAAACAATTCTCGAACATTCTGACTGTTTCCGAATGAAAATGTCAATCTCATGAACGTCTGGAAGACTGGAGGTATTCGAGAATAATCTCACGCATTAATCCATATATTCATACGCAAATAGTTCCTTCTGATGTCAAAGTTTTAAACAATCCTCGACAATTTCTTGACAGACAATATAGTTTATTGTAAATATTCTGAGCTGAAAAATATTTGAAGGACTTAATTAAAATTGTACGTAGATTTTGAACCACGTGATTGAGATTAGCGGTGTAATATGTTAGTGATTAGGTCTAGCCTATTTGTACCCACGCATTGCAGACGGTCATTATTTCGTTGCAGGTTCCAGTTCGTGACGGGAGTGTTCGCTATTGGAAACAGTTGTAAATATTCATGGACGCCATTTTGATTTCTCAATGACGACTGTAAAGGAATCGGAATCTGACGCTCAAGTGACATACGAAGATCAACAGAAAATAAACAAATTTGCCCGACACAATGCAAGGCTTCAAGACATCAAAGATGAACTTGTTGAAAAAAGGAAAGAAGTGCAAAATTTGGAGGACGCTGCTGACGAGTTATTAATGGTAGACGATTCTGAATTTGTGCCATATCAAATCGGTGAAGTGTTTGTAAGCTCGTCGGTGTCGGACGCTACCAGCCTTCTAGAAAGGGGCAAGGAAAGGGCCTTAGATGAAATTAAAGAGCTGGAAGAACGCGGTGGAACTCATAAACAAATCTTATCTGATCTCAAAGTGCAACTTTATGCCAAGTTTGGAAACAATATAAATTTAGAGGCTGAAGATGACTCTTGAAAAAACAAAGTGATAATTGAGAAACTCTTTAAGGCTAAGCCACTTTCATTTATTTAATTCATTTTCTAGTGCTATTTTCATATAAAAACATCATTTTTGTACCATGTCTTTTGTTTATGTTCAATTTAGGTTCTTTACTTTTGCTGAAATTATCAATTCAATTGTTGTAATTTATGATTCCATTTTAAACCAAGTTGTTGATTTCAGATTTTATAAGAAGTTTGAAAACAGAATGTAACATTTAGAGTGGTTTTAATGGGTTGTAGAATAAATTTTTGAATTGGTAGAATTGCTGGCAATAGTAAAGTAGCTCAAACGAAAACGAATCTATGGATGATCCAGAAAGAATTTCCCTGACATAATAATGGAAATTGATTTCCCTTGGAAT
>CM060199.1:4090984-4105986 GCA_030562195.1 Nipponacmea schrenckii
AAGGTTGTTTATTTCTTTAATAACCTCAGAGATATATTACCTAGAACCCTGTATATATTCTGAAATAAGAAGATAAGATATGCCCACCCTACCAGTTCCCAACAATCGAAATGAAATGGAGTTTTACGTCTTAATTTTCTGTATTTTCCCAACAGTTTACCTTGTCTCCGGCCCTATTGGTAAACAGCCAACTGCCTTGTGACACGTGAATATACTAAAAAATAACATGATACATATCTATACTATAATAGGTGTGATGTTTGTACAATAATCTTATTGAGGATTACTTGTCACCTAAGGATCAATCAGCTTGGGATATTTTTTAATCTGATGTTAATTAGCAAGATTATCGACCCAGATGAGGATATAGAAACCATTATCAAAACATTATCTTGACCCAAGCTGTTATTATTCCTAATAATCTGAACTTTGATAGCTTTGTCTAACTTGGTTCTATTGTTTGTTTTGTATAACACCCATTGTAAGTAGATATTTAGAATTAAACTTACTGACCAAGTACAGAGAGATTAACAACTGTAATTCATAATAGCATTGAATTCGGTCTTCATATACAATCAGTAGAATGTTTTCTTGTTTCTCCAACTTAAAACTGGGTTGATTTAAAGCATTCAAATACGGGATTGATTGAAGTCATTTATAGCATTCACATTATCTCTTATATTGGATTGTAGAATGGATTAGACAATTCTAATACCACTGAAATCAAATATTCAAAAAGAAAATCCTCCCATTGTATAACGTATATTTTATAGAAAGATAGCTTTTCTAGAGGTTTTAAGTATCTGCTTCTTTTTAATTGGAAATATTAACATATAGATGGTTTGAGTTACCTTTGAATTCTTGTACTTGCAGCAACCCTTACCAAATTTAGTTGTGATATCTGAATTCTATTTCTACTCTATTTATCTGGCTAGCTCTCTTGTTATATCATTTCAGCTTTGCCTTTTTACCATTCAGAACAAACTTGATAGTATGGACACTTTATTGTATTGGAGAATGAGATTCAGAATAAGGTTTTCTGCTGAGATACATTCAACCTAATTTTGTGAAAGTAAGAAAGTATTTAATTTAAGGTAGACTAATGGACAAGAAACAGAATCTTGTGTTTAGAATACGAAATCAATAAGCTATATAGGACAATATTCATCTATCAAGAATGGCAACATGCTTTTTAAAGATCTGACTTTTTAAAAGAAAAAAAAAAACGTGTCGAACCCAATTTAACCAGCCTCTTCCTCCTACACAGTATTTCCCATTCGACATAATTACACCTCCATCCTCAATCTTAAAATTGTCAGTAAATTTCACATACAAAAGCTTTAGTCCTCCATTTCACACAAAAAAACATGGTAAATTTCAAGAAGTTGTATTCACCATTTAGATATATTCATATTAAGCAACCTTTCTTTGATAAATGACGAATTAGCTTTCAAAAAGACCAGAAACAATCCTGGATTCTAGAAACTAGAGAGAAAAAACAATAAATTTAAAGAGATGGAAGAAAAAAATTTGCTGGGTTTAAATAAACCACTTCCCTTCTACTCTTCCAGGATACAATTTTATAATAGAGGTCATGAAAGGAATGATACACACCTATAAGATGAATATCACAATGTTGGTTTACAGTCTAAAGCATGCATGTTACCTGAACAATACCGTCATGTTTTCTGATAATATTCATTCGTAACTGACTCATGTTATAACTTTTATAAACTTCTAGTAACTGGAGGGAGTGACAGAATATAGCAGTATGTAAATCCATCTCCAGAAGTTGAGTCTCCTAGTCCCGACTCTTCAGATTCGGATTCAGAAGATATGTAGTGTTGTTCAGCATTCGATTTGACCACAACTGTCTTATGATAACTGTAGTTTGATCTGTGGTAAGGTTGTTTATTTCTTTAATAACCTCAGAGATATATTACCCAGAACCATGTATAGATTCTGAAATAAGAAGATAAGTTATGCCCACCCTACCAGTTCCCTCTATTTTCCCAACAAATGAATGGAGTTTTACTTCCTACTTTACTGTATTTTCCCAACAAGTTACCTTGTCCTGAGCCCTATTTTTTTTTTTTTTTTTTTTTTTTTTTTTTTTAAAAAACACTCAGATATGACAGTCGGTATACCCATCTCAGATGGATCGACTGCTGCTCACAATAAATTGCCTAAATCATTTAAAATCGTAAAAATTTACTTAAAACCTTGTGAGCAAATCATCATTGTGTAGTTCAAATATCATATGTTTGAAATTTTTTTTTTTTTTTTTTTTTTTTTTTTTTTATACTTACCATTTATCTTTTTTTTTTTATACTTACCAAATTTTTATACTTACCATAATTTCAAACACACCATATTTTTTCCAAAATCACATATGTTACTACCTTAGGCTGGTAGTATTATATATAGAGAGAAAAGGTAGAATGTTACTTTATCACAGAAGCAGAATGTTACTTTATCACAGATTATTGTAAATTATCACAGATTATTTTAGTTATCACAATTATATTTAAAAATCTATTTATGAATTTTAGAGTTGATATTAGATGATTAATTCATTAAAAAATAATATGACTATTGATGAATGAGTTTTAAATGGTTTTTTTTTTTTTTTTTTTTTTTTTTTTTTTTTTAAATGAGTACTGTATGTGTATGTATGAGTGTTTGTATGCATGTATGTGTATTTTTGTGTATGTATGAGTGTTCTGTGCATGTGTGAGTGTTGTGTACATGTATGTGTGTTTGTATGCATGTATGTGTATTTATGTATATGTATGAGTGTTTGTATGCATGCATGCGCGTTTATGTGAATGTTCTATGTTAAAATAAGGTTATAGATTTCAATAACTTATATTGTCGTTGCTTTTTGGAGAGGTGATATGGAATTAGAGCGATTAGCATGCGGATGATTTGACATGAAACAATTTTACATCATTATATTGGGGGTGTAATCTCCAATAATTTATATAGAAGTATATCTATTTGTTCTTCAGCTACAAGAGGCTGTATCCTGTATTTCCAAATTATATGAAAATAATGGTAGATATATGGGAGCAGATCCCTGTCTACCCCCACTAAGAATCTACTGTTTTCTGTCAATTTTAGCTCTCTCCCTAGGGTGTTCCGTAGGAAATAGCAGAAACTATCCCGTAATCTCTTTAAATATATACATTGGTTAAATAGATGAAGAGCTGTTTCCAATGCTGTGTTACAGTATTTACATCGAGTATCGATGATTTTCGAACTTCTCGACTGAAGTTTGCTTTTTGTAGATAGAGCATCATGTAATACCAGATATAGAAAATCTTTTTGGTGCCAATTAAGTGGGGAATTATGTAAATTAGTGAAGCTGTTATTGAAGTCAATATGTTTATAACTGTTTTGTACTGTAGTAATATGTTTTTGATTAAGGAGTAGTATTTCATAGATTTCTTTGGAAGTTTTGATTTTCTCCCACTCAATTGGTACTTTACGGAAGTTATTTACTAGAATTTTATATTTTGGAATTATGTGTGTTGTATTTACAGGATAGTTTCTGCTAATCTCTAGGGTTCTGAGGGAGGGGCCTAACCAGTAGAATAGTAGGGCTACCCAGGGTTGTCTGTTCCCATTTATCACCCATAGGATTTGTTGTAGGTCAAAGGCCTCCAGTCTCAATGTTAAATCATTTATTTTTTGACCACCTGTATTTAAGGGTTGCTTTAGAGTATCGCGTGAAATCCATTCTATTTTACTGTTTTACTACAGCCATATGGTATACAGCCAACTGCCTTGTGACAAGTGAATATATTAACATGATATATATCTATACTATAATAGGTGTGATGTTTGTACAATAATCTTATTGAGGATTACTTGTCACCTAAGGATCAATCAGCTTGGGATATTTTTTAATCTGATGTTAATTAGCAAGATTATCGACCCAGATGAGGATATAGAAACCATTATCAAAACATTATCTTGACCCAAGCTGTTATTATTCCTAATAATCTGAACTTTGATAGCTTTGTCTAACTTGATTCTATTGTTTATTTTGTATAACACCCATTGTAAGTAGATATTTAGAATTAAACTTACTGACCAAGTACAGAGAGATTAACAACTGTAATTCATAATAGCATTGAATTCGGTCTTCATATACAATCAGTAGAATGTTTTCTTGTTTCTCCAACTTAAAACTGGGTATTCAAATACGGGATTGATTGAAGTCATTTATAGCATTCACATTATCTCTTATATTGGATTGTAGAATGGATTAGACAATTCTAATACCACTGAAATCGAATATTCAAAAAGAAAATTCTTCTATTGTACAACGTATATTTTATAGAAAGAGATTATATTAGAAATATTAACATATAGATGGTTTGAGTTACCTTTGAATTCTTGTACTTGCAGCAACCCTTACCAAATTTAGTTGTGATATCTGAATTCTATTTATCTGGCTAGCTCTCTTGTTATATTATTTCAGCTTTGCCTTTTTACCATTCAGAAAAACCTCGATAGTATGGACACTTTATTGTATTGGAGAATGAGATTAAGAATAAAGTTTTCTGCTGAGATACATTCAACCTAATTTTGTGAAAGTAAGAAAGTATTTAATTAAAGGTAGACTAATGGACAAGAAACAGAATCTTGTGTTTAGAATACGAAATCAATAAGCTATATAGGACAATATTGATCTATCAAGAATGGCAACATGCTTTTTAAAGATCTGACTTTTTAAAAAAAAAAAACGTGTCGAACCCAATTTAACCAGCCTCTTCCTCCTACACAGTATTTCCCATTCGACATAATTACACCTCCATCCTCAATCTTAAAATTGTCAGTAAATTTCACATACAAAAGCTTTAGTCCTCCATTTCACATACAAAAGCTCTAGTCCTCCATTTCACACAAAAAAAACATGGTAAATTTCAAGAAGTTGTATTCACCATTTAGATATATTCATATCAAGCAACCTTTCTTTGATAAATGACGAATTAGCTTTCAAAAAGACCAGAAACAATCCTGGATTCTAGAAACTAGAGAGAAAAAACAATAAATTTAAATAATTCCAGACTTGATTTGATAAAAATTTTGGTTATAGAAAGATCTTTTTTTTAAAATAAGAATTATTTAAAGTTTAGATAAAGCCAAACCATTACTACATGCATGACCTGCTTAAACCCAATTAATATCTGGCTAACTTCAACCATTTATGTTTCTCCCTCTGTAGGCTACTGATAATGTAGATCCATCAATAACGAGGTGTCATCCTGATAATCACTCTAAATTTAACTCATTTCAACCATATAGATTTCACCCTCTGTACTCCATCAATGTATAAGCAAAGCAATAATTCACCATAATTCGATCCACCAACAAGAGACCCGATATCAAACCAATGACTTGATGATCTTGGTAAAGAACTCATTTCATACAATCAATCATTTTTCAACCAATTAACTTGGAGTATATGGAAAAAGCCATTCAACTGCCAGCATTGAAATCTAGCTGATTGACTTTCAAACCTTAGAGAGAGAAAAACAATAATATACCAATATACACTATCCTTCTCAGTTCAGTTTTCTATTTCTTTTAAATATTAAATTAATATTGTTTAATATTAAATTAGTCTTGAAGTATAAATTAGATAAAAAGTTGTGTCAAACCAATTTATATGTAGGGGCTCCTACAGTAGCAATTCTCTAGATAGGTCATTGATGTTAAATTCGATACAACAGGAGTAGCAGAGAAGTTTTAATTGGCTTCTTGGTTGACCCTTGCATATCATACAACACCATACAGAAAATTGAATCTGGACTTTCTACATAACCATTCACTACTCTCAAAATATGGTTTAGGCCTATATATTATCTTTTCAGAGTTGATGGATTATGAAGCTTGAATACTATATTAAAAAGAAAGTAAATATCAGTTTATATCTAAGACTATTTAAAGGGATAAAAAGTTATTGTAAGTTTATTAATTTATATGGATATTTTTTATGAAAATGAATAAGAAAAAGCTAGTCAAACCAATAATTATGTAGATGTAGACACAATGGCCTTCCGAGTTTGAAAAACCAAATGACAGTTTCGATTCCAAGGGAAATCAATTTCCATTATTATGTCAGGGAATTTCTTTCTGGATCATCCATAGATTCATTTTCGTTTGAGCTACTATTGCCAGTAATTCTACCAATTCAAAAATGTATTCTACAACCCATTAAAACCACTATAAATGTTACATTCTGTTTTCAAACTTCTTATAAAATCTGAAATCAACAACTTGGTTTAAAATGGAATCATAAATTACAACAATTGAATTGATAATTTCAGCAAAAGTAAAGAACCTAAAATTGATATTAAACATAAACAAAAGACATGTGACAAAAATGATGTTTTTATATGAAAATGTTAACAAAATAGCACTAGAAAATGAAATAAATAAATGAAAGTGGCTTAGCCTTAACGAGTTTCAAGATTCATCTTCAGCCTCTATATTTATATTGTTAACAATCTTCTAAATCAAATAAGTTATGTTGATGAGTTCCACCACATTTTGCTGGCTCATTTATATCATTTAATGTCATCTCCTTGTCCCACTTGCTGGTAGAGTCAGACAATGATGAGCTACACAAAATTCAACTTTCTAGTACTGTGAGAGTTGATACATTTTCAACACCTTCTGGTACTGTGAGTGTTGATTCCACCATTCTGGTACTGTGTGTGTTGATTCCACCATTCTGGTACTGTGTATGTTGATTCCACCATTTTGGTACTGTGAGTGTTGATTCCACCATTCTGGTACTGTGCTGTTGATTCCACCATTCTGGTACTGTGATGTTGATTCCACCATTTTGGTACTGTGAGTGTTGATTCCACCATTCTGTTACTGTGAGTGTTGATTCCACCATTTTGGTACTGTATGTGCTGGACTCCACCATTCTGTTACTGTGTATGTTGATTCCACCATTCTGGTACTGTATGTGTTGGATTCCACCATTTTGGTACTGTGTATGTTGATTCCACCATTCTGTTACTGTGAGTGTTGAGTCCACCATTCTGGTACTGTATGTGTTGATTCCACCATTCTGGTACTGTGTATGTTGATTCCACCATTCTGGTACTGTATGTGTTGGATTCCACCATGCTGGTACTGTGTATGTTGATTCCACCATTCTGGTACTGTGTATGTTGATTCCACCACTCTGGTACTGTGTATGTTAAGTCCACCATTCTGGTACTGTATGTGTTGGATTCCACCATTCTGGTACTGTATGTGTTGGATTCCACCATCTGGTACTGTATGTGTTGATTCCACCATTCTGGTACTGTATGTTTGATTCCACCATTTTGGTACTGTGATGCTTGATTCCACCATGTCTGGTTGTAATTGTTGGTTCCACCATCTGGTACTGTGTGTTGATTCCACCATTTGGTACTGTGTTTGATTCCACCATTCTGGTACGTGTTGATTCCACATGGTACTCGAGTGTTGGGTTCCACCATTCTGGTACTGTGTTTGATTCCACCATTCTGGTACTGTGATGTTGATTCCACCATTCTGTTACCATGTTGATTCCACCATTCTGGTACTGTGTGTTGATTCCACCATTCTGGTACTGTGTTGATTCCACCATTCTGGTACTGTGTGTTGATTCCACCATTTTGGTACTGTGCTTTGATTCCACCATTCTGGTACTGTGTGTTGATTCCACCATTCTGGTACTGCGTGTTTGATTCCACCATTCTGTTACTGTGTGTTGATTCCACCATTCTGGTACTGTGTGTTGATTCCACCATTCTGGTACTGTGATGTTGATTCCACCATTCTGGTACTGTGTGTTGATTCCACCATTCTGGTACTGTGTGTTGATTCCACCATTCTGGTACTGTGTGTTGATTCCACCATTCTGGTACTGTGTAGTTGATTCCACCATTCCGGTACTGTGTATGTTGATTCCACCATTCTGGCACCTTTTGTGTTGATTCGCAATTCTGGTACTGTTTGTGTTGATTCCACCATTCTGTTACCATTTTTTAGTGTTGATTCCACCATTCTGGTACTGTAGTGTTGATTCCACCATTCTGGTACTGTGTATGATTCCACCATTCTGGTACTGTGTTTGATTCCACCATTCTGTACTGTGTTTGATTCCACCATTCTAGTACTGTAGTGTTGATTCCACCATTCTGGTACTGTGTGTTGATTCCACCATTGGTACTGTGTTGCTGATTCCACCATTCTGGCACCATGTGTTGATTCCACCATTCTGGTACTGTGTTGATTCCACCATTCTTTACCATGTCAGATTCCACCATTCTGTTACATGTTGTTGTATTCAACATTTCTCATTACCATTTAAGATTCAGCATTCTGTATTCATGTATATTACCCGATTCTATCTTATTGTTCACCATTGTCTGATTTGCCACCATTCTGGTACTTGTTGATTCCGATTCCACATTCTGTTACTGATGTTGATTCCACCATTCTGTTTACCATGTTAATTCATCTTTTGTAATTCGATTCACCATTCTGTTACTGTTGTTGACCCATTTTACCATGTTATTCCACATTCTGTCATTCCATCATTCTGTTACCATGTTACGACATTTTTCTATCATTTTGTTACCATGTCGATTCACCATTCTGTTACTGTGTTGATTTACCACTTTTACCATGTCAATCTACAATTCTGTTACCATGTTGATTCCACATTCTGTTACCATGTTCGACATCTACCATTCATTTTGTTACCATGTGATTCACCATTTGTTACTTGTTCACCTTACCACTTTGTTACCATGTCGACTCCACCATTCTGTTACCATGTCGACTCTACCATTCTGTTACCATGTCGACTCTACCATTCTGTTACCATGTCGACTCTACCATTCTGTTACCATGTCGACTCTACCATTCTGTTACCATGTCGACTCTACCACTCTGTTACCATGTTGATTCCACCATTATGTTACCATGTTGATTCAATCATTCTGGTACCATTGCGATACAAATAAATACAAATTCTGTTACTATGTTGATTCTACCCTTATGTTACCAAGTTGATACCAACATTATGTTACCAAGTTGATACCACCATTATGTTACCATGTTGATTCCACAATTATGTTACCAAGTTGATACCACCTTTATGTTACCATATTGATCCCACCATTCTGTTACCATTTTGATTCCACCATTCTGTTACCATGTTGATTCCACCATACTGTTACAATGTTGGTTCTTGTTGTTACCATGTTGATTCCACCATTCTGTCACGATTTTGAGTCCACCATACTGTTACCATGTTGATTCCATCATACTGTAACCATGTTGATTCCACCATTCTGTTACCATGTTGATTCCACCATACTATTACCATTTTGAGTCCACCATACTGTTAACATGTTGATTTCACCATTCTGATTCCATGTTGGTTCTTGGTGTTTCATGTTGATTCCACCATTCTGTTACCATTTTTAGTCCACCATACTGTTACAATGTTGATTCCACCATTCTGTTAACATGTTGATTCCACCATTCTGTTAACATGTTAATAATCCTTAAGCGACATTTAGTCATGATATGAACCATTTTTATGTCTACTCACAATTTAATCAATATCTGTTAACATGTTGATTTTACCATTCTGTTAACATGTTGATTCAACCATACTGTTACCATGTTTGTTCTTGTTGTTACCATGTTGATTCCACCATTCTGTTACCATTTGGAGTCCACTATACTGGTACCATGTTGATTCCATCATACTGTAACCATGTTGATTCCACCATTCTGTTACCATGTTGATTCCATCATACTGTTACCATGTTGATTCCACCATTCTGTTACCATGTTGATTCCACCATTCTGTTACCTATTTGATTCCACCATACTGGTACATGTTGATTCCACCATTCTGTACCATGTTGGTTCCACATTGACTGTTTTCCATGTTGATTCCACCATTCTGTTACCATTTGAGTCCACCATACTGTTACATGTTGATTCCACCATTCTTTTACATGTCGATTCCACCATTCTTTTGCATGTCGATTCCACCATTCTATTACCATGTTGATTCCACCATTTTGTTAAAACAGTTGATTCCACTAAACTGTTACCATGTAGATTCCACCATACTGTTACTATGTTGGTTCTTGTTGTTACAATGTTGATACCACCATTCTGTTACCATGTTGATTCCACCATTCTGTACCATGTTGATTCCACCATTCTGTTACCATGTTGATTCCACCATTCTGTACCATGTTGATTCCACAATTCTGTTACCATGTTGATTCCGCCATTATAGTACTGTGACCATGATGATTCCACCATTCTGTTACCATGTTGATACCACCATTCTGTTACCATGTTGATTCCACCATTCTGTACCATGTTGATTCCACCATTCTGTACCATGTTGATTCCACAATTCTGTTACCATGTTGATTCCGCCATTATAGTACTGTGACCATGATGATTCCACCATTCTGTACCATGTTGATACCACCATTCTGTTACCATGTTGATTCCACCATTCTGTACCATGTTGATTCCACATATTTGTTACCATGTTGATTCCACCATTCTGTACCATGTTGATTCCACAATTCTGTTACCATGTTGATTCCGCCATTATAGTACTGTGACCATGATGATTCCACCATTCTGTTACCATGTTGATACCACCATTCTGTTACCATGTTGATTCCACCATTCTGTACCATGTTTGATTCCACCATTCTGTACCATGTTGATTCACAATTCTGTTACCATGTTGATTCCGCCATTACTGAGTACTGTGTACCATGTTGATTCCACCATTCTGTACCATGTTTGATCCACCATTCTGTTACCATGTTGATTCCACCATTCTGTACCATGTGTGTTGATTCCACCATTCTGTTACATGGTTGATTCCGCCATTCTGTACTGTGCCTGTTGATTCCACCATTCTGTTACCATGTTGATTCCACCATACTGTTACCATTTTGAGTCCACCATACTGTTACCATTTTGAGACCACCATACTGTACCATTTGATCCACCATTCTGTTACCATGTTGATTGTCATTCTTTAATGAGTCCACCATTCTGTACTGTGATATGTTGATTTCCACCATTCTGTTACATGTGTGATTTTGATTCCACCATTCTGGTACAGTGTGTGTTGATTCCACCATTCTGGTACTGTATGTGATGGATTCCACCATTCTGGTACTGTGTATGTTGATTCCACCATTCTGGTACTGTGTGTGTTGATTCCACCATTCTGGTATTGTGTGTGTTGATTCCACCATTCTGGTACTGTATGTGTTGATTCCACCATTCTGGTACTGTATGTGTTGGATTCCACCATTCTGGTACTGTATGTGTTGATTCCACCATTCTGGTACTGTATGTGTTGATTCCACCATTCTGGTACTGTATGTTGATTCCACCATTCTGATACTGTGTATGTTGATTCCACCATTCTGGTACTGTATGTGTTGGATTCCACCATTCTGGTACTGTATGTATGATTCCACCATTCTGGTACTGTGATTTGTGATGTTGATTCCACCATTCTGGTACTGTGTGTTGATTCCACCACTCTGGTACTGTGTATGTTGATTCCACCATTCTGGTACTGTGTGTGTTGATTCCACCATTCTGGTACTGTGTGTGTTGATTTCACCATTCTGGTGCTGTATGAATTGATTCCACCATTCTGGTACTGTGTATGTTGATTCCACCATTCTGGTACTGTATGTTTGATTCCACCATTCTGGTACTGTGTATGTTGATTCCACCATCTGGTACTGTATGTGATGGATTCCACCATTCTGGTACTGTGTATGTTGATTCCACCATTCTGGTACTGTGTGTGTTGATTCCACCATTCTGGTACTGTGTGTGTTGATTCCACCATTCTGGTACTGTGTGTGTTGATTCCACCATTCTGGTACTGTGTGTGTTGATTCCACCATTCTGGTACTGTGTGTGTTGATTCCACCATTCTGGTACTGTGTGTGTTGATTCCACCATTCTGGTACTGTGTGTGTTGATTCCACCATTCTGGTACTGTGTGTGTTGATTCCACCATTCTGGTGCTGTATGAATTGATTCCACCATTCTGGTACTGTAAGTTGATTCCACCATTCTGGTGCTGTGTGAGTTGATTCCACCATTCTGGTACTGTGTGTGTTGATTCCACCATTCTGGTACTGTGTGTGTTGATTCCACCACTCTGGTACTGTGTATGTTGATTCCACCACTCTGGTATTGTGTGTGTTGATTCCACCACTCTGGTACTGTGTGTGTTGATTCCACCATTCTGGTGCTGTATGAATTGATTCCACCATTCTGGTACTGTGTGTGTTGATTCCACCATTCTGGTGCTGTTATGTTGATTCCACCATTCTGGTACTGTGTGTGTTGATTCCACCATTCTGGTACTGTGTGTGTTGATTCCACCATTCTGGTACTGTGTGTGTTGATTCCACCATTCTGGTACTGGTGTGTGTTGATTCCACCATTCTGGTACTGTGTGTGTTGATTCCACCATTCTGGTACTGTGTGTGTTGATTCCACCATTCTGGTACTGGGTGTGTTGATTCCACCATTCTGGTGCTGTGTGTGTTGATTCCACCATTCTGGTACTGTGTGTGTTGATTCCACCATCTGGTACTGTGTATGATTGATTCCACCATTCTGGTACTGTGTGTTGATTCCACCATTCTGGTGCTGTATGAATTGATTCCACCATTCTGGTACTGTGTGTGTTGATTCCACCATTCTGGTACTGTGTGTGTTGATTCCACCACTCTGGTACTGTGTGTGTTGATTCCACCATTCTGGTACTGTGTGGTTGATTCCACCATTCTGGTACTGTGTATATTGATTCCACCATTCTGGTACCGTGTGTGTTGATTCCACCATTCTGGTGCTGTATGAATTCTTTTCTTTTACATGTCGATTCCACCATTCTTTTACATGTCGATTCCACCATTCTATTACCATGTCGATTCCACCATTCTATTACCGTGTCGATTCCACCATTCTATTACATGTCGATTCCACCATTCTATTACATGTCAATTCCACCACTCTATTACCATGTCGATTCCACCATTCTATTACCATGTTGATTCTACCATTCTATTACCATGTCGATTCCACCATTCTATTACCGTGTCGATTCCACCATTCTATTACATGTCGATTCCACTATATTGTTGGCATGTAGATTCAACCATACTGTTGTCATGTAGATTCCACCATAATGTTGTCATGTAGATTCCACCATACTGTAACCATGTTGATTCCACCATACTGTTAACTGTCGTACCATCATACTGTTCCAGCATTGATTCCTCAATACCATCACCATGTTGATTGAACATTTGGTTACTGGTTACTATGAAACATCAGCACCATAATGTTCCAACATTGATTCCTTTATACTATAATCACCATACTGTTACCATGTTGATTTTATCAAACTGTTACCATGCACTCTGGTAGCACATGTGAGTATGAAAGATGCTGTTATAAAATTTTGAGGTAAAGATGGTATTATATTAAGGCCTACATAATGTAAGGTTGATAAGTTTCTTTGTTATTTTTGGGTCTTGAATTATAAATACGTTACGATTGTCTGTATTGAAATATAAAAACTGAACCAACGTCTTCCATTTCTATATTATCTTATTAAGAAACAACTTATCTTTCTTACTTAATTTTCTACTACCGCTATTGTTGTTGATGTAGATCAATGTACGGAAACTTTTCTGTTTTTGTAGGCGATTTTATGTGGTATGATAGTATACGGCTATTTAGTTTGGTTTTATCTTTATATCTTTCTGCTATACGATGTTTTGGATTCGAGTTGATTCTGAAGCACCATTAAAATACATACAGGTATCTTCAGTTTTTACTAATGAGCGGGATTGAAGGTTTCTATTGATTGTTGTTGACCCAGGTCAAGTGTACGAGCCTTGATAGATGACTTTTACTATGATTATGACTGTTATAAGAGACAGGTATTCAGGATTGAATTGATGTTGAAGAACCATTACATACAGGTATCTTATACTAGTGGCATGGATTGAAAGATTGTATGGATTTTACTGGTGATGAAGGTCAAAATAAAACCAATCATAAACCAATTATAAACCATTATGTATTATATGAAATCTTGTGTTTGGTTATCACTCCATAATTTTTCTTATTTTCTTCACTAGCCATGTTTTGATTGGAAATGGTTGTGTCTACCAAACCATGTTGATCAGGGAAGTTTGTGTCAGGTCTGAAATTGGATAAATATAAACTCCCTCCCTCTGCCCCGACATAGAAAACCAATATATATTATACTATCATTGTTCAGATGGGGATTTCTTTGAGATCACAGTTGACAGTTAACGTCACCATTACAGAAATATGTGTTGTACACAGCCAAAGAGATGGACGAGAAAAAATTGTTGGGTTTAAATAAACCACTTCCCTTCCCCCTCTTCCAGGATACAATTTTATAATAGAGGTCATGAAAGGAATGATACACACCTATAAGATGAATATCACAATGTTGGTTTACAGTCTAAAGCATGCATGTTACCTGAACAATACCGTCATGTTTTCTGATAATAATCATTCGTAACTGACTTGTGTTATAACTTTTATAAACTTCTAGTAACTGGAGGGAGTGACAGAATATAGCAGTATGTAAATCCATCTCCAGAAGTTGAGTCTCCTAGTCCCGACTCTTCAGATTCGGATTCAGAAGATATGTAGTGTTGTCCAGCATTCGATTTGACCACAACTGTCTTATGATAACTGTAGTTTGATCTGTGGTAAGGTTGTTAGTTTTTTTAATAACCTCAGAGATATATAACCCAGAACCATGTATAGATTCTGAAATAAGAAGATAAGTTATGCCCACCCTACCAGTTACCTCTATTTTCCCAACAAATGAATGGAGTTTTACTTCCTACTTTACTGTATTT